>PVJH01006508.1:0-101199 GCA_004026705.1 Nesogale talazaci | reverse complement strand
TTCTGGGTATATACCCAATAGTGGTATAGCTGGATCGTAGGGTAGTTCAACTTCCATTTTCATTAAATATCGCCAGACTGCTTTCCACAGGGGCTGTACATATCTACACGACCACCAACAATGTAGAAGTGTTCCTATTTCACCACACCCCCTCCAACATTTGTTGCTCTCTGATTTTCTGATCTGGGCTAGCCTTAAGAGTGTTAGATGATATCTCAATGTTGTTTTGATTTGCATTTCTCTGATGGCTAGTGAGCGGGAGCATTTTCTCATATGTTCATTGGCCATAAGGACCTCCTCTCCAGTGAAACTTCTTTTTAGTTCTTTTCCCCATTTCTTCATATGGTTATCTGTTTTCATCTTCTTGCTTGAGATGAGGGTATTGTAGATTTTTGTTATAAGCCCTTTGTCTGTTGCACTGTTGCTAAAAATCCTCTCCCAGTCTGTGGGTTGCCTGGCTACCCTCTTGGTAAAGTCCTTTGATGTACACATGTGTTTTATTCTAAGTAAGTCCCATTTGTCAAATATTCTTATTGAATGTTATTATCTCAGGGACCTCAACCCAGAGACCATATCTAATGATAGCTTACTATTAATTCATAGATAGTTTAAAAAGTGTTGATAAAACATGCCGCTGTTGGCTTCTTTATTTGATTCTTTCTTCAGTTTTAAGTAAAATGCTTATAATTTCATATTCTTTGAGATATGCCTTCATTCTGACATGTCTATTTGCTGTATAATAATTTTCTATAATATACTCATTTGTCAGTTATTACTCACAGTCATCTCACAGGGCATGATTTCCTACTAAAGAAAAAAGAGGTTCTAAAGAAAAGTTTTTGAAGCTGTTTTTTGATCATTTCTTAATACTTAAATGTAAAAATGAAGATAATATTTATTTAATTGTTTCAATGAAAATGAATTTAATGAAAATAAAGCATTTGTAGACATTACCATATTATATGTTACTGACATAGCATCAACTTTAAATTTCTCTTTTAAATTCAGCAATCATCCTATTATCATCCATTATCATCTTGTACATTACCTTTTCATGCATGAGGCACATGTTAGCCATTGTTTAAATGACAAAGTCAGTTGAGAGCTTTCCATTAAATTTTGACAAAAAGTTATAAACATGAAAAGATAACGTCACAGTGACCTCTGTAACTGTTTTTAAAGTGATAAAATTAAAACCCTATATGAAATAAATTGAAGATCATCTGTGATCTTAAGAAGAGTAATTTAACAATGATGCAAGGTATGTGGGGTTCTGCAGAGCAGTTTGGTTATCTTCAAGCATGTAAAATACTGCAACCCAAATGGAGGGTTCCCACAAAATAGGATAGAGGTAAACATGTAAAGAAAATTTTGGCCAATTGCTACCTTAACCAGTATCATGGAGAGACATTTAAAAATATTCTAAAATATCCTAAAAGCTTATATGCCAATTTTAACCTTCGATGGGAATAAACACATTTCTTCATATTTTTTCTAGTAGAATAAAATTTCTTTGTTCTGTTCTTTCAAAATTTCCTTGTACAGTTCTGAATATAAACCTGCTGATGAAAAAAAAATAAAGGAATGCAAATATTGTCTGCTGAGGGACAGGGTGTCAGGGCTTCAACTCTTCTCCCTGCACATACCAGGAAACGAAGCTAATGGACAAATCTCAGACTAGGCTCCAAGAATAGCGATTTTTCCTTCCCACCTGCAATGACTGAACAATACGAATAAGGAAAAAAACAAGACAACAGTGAAAAATCCCTGGCATTTGCACCCCTACACCTCCCTAAAGAGAACTTCTTTGGCCCCTCCTTAAAAAACCCACCACTCTCTTCACTGGCCTTAACTTTCATGTGCAAATTTCTCCATTTCAGAACCTTGTCTAGGCGTATTTTCTGATAAAGAGTTGTTACAGCTGCTTAACTTTTTATTTCTTTTTTTTTTATCCCCACACTTCAGTTTGCCTCTCATTTTGTGCCAAAAACCCAGAAGGGTTCTGATGTTCCCTAGCCCTGTCTTGGGCTAGCTTGCAAATCCAGACCCTTGTCACAGCCTGAAGTCAGCAGGAGGAAGGGGTTAGAAGACTTCAGGAAAAAGCAACTCTAATCAACCGCCTCCAGGGGTTTGTTTTAAATGTGGTCAGGCGGGTCACTAGACCAACTGCTGCCCCCAACCTCAGCCATGAAGCAAACTTTGCCCATTGGGTGGTCAGCGGCACCTCTGGAGAAGTAACTGCTCTTTGGCGCCTGGCAACAGGAGGCCAGTCCCTCTAATCCCAAACTTGCCATTGGCACTGTTGGGGCTGGCTGCTGACAACTGAGGGAGTCATGACTTGAGGGTCCTAGTACCCTTTGTTGAGCCCAGGCTTGTGATCAATGTAGAAGGTAAGTCGGCTTCCTTTTTGGTTCACATAGGGGGCTACCTTTTCAACAGCTCCCACCACTCTTCTTTCCCTAGCCCAACTTCCCTTTCCCTGGAAATTGATGGTCATCCCTCCAGACCTTTAGTGACTGTCCCTACCCCAACCCCTTTATGTCTAATTATAGATGGACATCCATTTCCTCATTCCTTTTTAGTCATGCAATCCTGTCCAACTCCATTGCTTGGAAGAGATCTCCTTTCCAAAAGTGAAGTCACTCTTCAGTGGACATATCAGCCCTCTTCTTCAACCCCACTATTATTGGCACTCCTGGCCACTGAATCCTCATTTTCTCCTCCCTTACCTCCTGAACTTGTTAACCCTGTGGTATGGGACACTACCACCCCAGTTGTTGCTAATCACCATTGTCCTATTATTGTACACCTCAAAGACCCATCTCAGCCACACACCACAGTGGTTTAAAGCCAGTTATAAAACATCTCTTCACCTCTATTCATTCTCCCTGCAATACTTCGATTTTTCCAGTTTAAAAAGAAAACCCAATGCAATTACCATCTGGTCCAAAACCTCTGCCTCATTAAAGACACTGTTATTCCCATGCATTCACTTGTTCCCAAACTGTACATATTTTTGTCCTACATCCCCCCTTCTTAGACTTAAAAGATGCCTTCTTTACTATCCACCTTGACACTCCCTGCCAACAACTGTTTGGCTGTACATGGGAAGAGCCAAATACCCACACAACTTTCCAATACTCTTGGAAATTCTTATGCCAGAAATTTCAAAATTTGCCTTATTCATTTGGACAGACCCTTGCCACAAACTTATGGGAATGCCCACTGTTGTCATCTATCATCCTACAGTATGTCAATGACATTTTGATATGTAGCCCATCCCTGGACAGCTCTAAAAAAACACATAGAACAGCTCTTAATTTGTTTAGCTTCTAAGGGCTATCAAGTATCCCCTTCCAAGACTCAACTTTCCAGCACTTCTGTCACCTACTTAAGCCTGTGTCTTACTGTACAACTCGGGGCTTAACCTTGAATGGACAACAGACAGTAAGGAACTCCAAACACTTACCTCAGCTGATCAGATGTTCTCCTTTCTTGGCTTAATGTTTTTCTTCCAGACATTGTTTCCTCAACTTTTCCCTCACTGTTAAGCAGCAAAATACATTCCCAATGAACCATTGAACTCCCCTCGCATGGTCAAGGCAGTTTTTAAAAAGCTAGAAGAAATGCTTTTACACAGCCCCTCCCCCATCATGTTTCCAAATCCTAATAAATCCACTCTTCCTTTCAAAGATGAATAGCAGTTGGAGTCCTCACTCAGCCTCTGAGACACATGCACTCTCCAATTGCATACTTATCCAAATAGCTAGACACAATCGTCAAGGAAGGGATGGCAGCCATGCTCCTGGGCCCTGGCAGCTGCCGCTCTCCCCACTAAGAAAGCTGTCAAGATAACCCTGGGACAACTCCTTCAAACTTTTTCTTCCTAGCAGCCCTGAGATCAATTGTCACACCATTTCTTCTCCTTGTCTCCCTTAGGTAGGAAGCAGGAAATCCATCTGCTTTTTCTCAACAGTCCAGATTTAAGTTTGCATCATTCCCCCTCACTTAATCCAGCCACTCTCTTTCCAAATATTTCTGCTGCCCCCTGTAACACTTCATGTCTACAGGTCATTGCGGACCTTACCCAATCCAGACTTGAACTTCATAACCAGTCCTAATCTAAACCTGACTTCACTTTATTTTGTGGATGGAAGCGTATGTAGCATCTCCAATTGTTTCACTTGAAAACACATGAGAAGCAATGTGTCTTCCTAACAACATCACTTTCCCCAAAGCTGAATTTATCACTCTCACCGAGACCCTTCCTCTGGCCAAAGGGGAGCCAGCCAATATTTACACAGATTTCAGGTATTCTTTTTTAATAGCCCAGTTTCATTCTTTAATCTGAAAAGAACAGGAATTCCTCTCTACAGAAAGCATCCCCTGTAGTCAGTAGCAGAATAGTTTCTTGCCTCGTAGAAGCCCTCCAACTGCCTGCTCAGGTGACTATCATTCATTGCAAGAGTCATCAGACTGACAGTTCTACCATCACACGAATCAATAACAAAGCAGATGTCAGAGCCAGCAGCCTTACTGCTGACCTTAAACATCCTGCCCCTAAAATGTTTTTAACTTTGCCCAATGTTCAGCTTTCATACACATCTCATGAACAGGCTTCCCTTATCAGTAAAGGAGGCAAGACCAAGTCAGAAGGGTGGTTTTTTATTGACAATAAGCTAGCTCTGCCTTACCTACAAAGCATAGACCTTATCCAGCAAATCCATCAGTCTCTTCACATTGGGCCTTGGGCTTTAACACAATTTTTGCAACTATTTTTTACCACCTCTCCATAGTCCCAAACATACAGACTGTCAGTTCGTCTTATGCCATCTATAAGGTTGTAAGCACCCAAAGAGGGTTTAAGCCTCAAGTGCAGACACATCAATTGGAGGCCAAACTACCTCACCAAGACTGGCAGTTTGAGCTCACCCACAAGCCACAGCATAAAGGTTTCAAATTCCTCCTTACCAGAGTTGACACCTATTCATCTGGGTTGAAAAGAAACACCTGACAATGTCACTAACGTCATTATTAACCAAATTTTCCTAGGTTTGGACTCCATTGATTCAGATAACGGGCCAGGTTTTGTGTCTAACATCACCTAGAAGGTCTCTTTTGCTTTGGACATAAAGTGGAAGCTCCATATACCATATCAGCCACAATCTTCTGGAGAGGTGAAGCATATGAATGGTGTCATAAAAAGTCAACTATTAAAGTGGTTGCTGGAGCTCCACAAGTCCTGTGTAGACTTACTGCCCCTAGCCTCTGGGCAGCTCCTTATTCTCCTTCTATTTTAATCCCATTTGAGCTAACATATAGCAGACCTATCCTAATTAATCACAAACTACCAACACAACCTCCTTCTCTAGCCATTTGCCTTTCTTTTCTAAGACAGCTTCTTTGAGAACACACAGATCGCTGCCTGCCTGTTCAGACTTGACATAGCCTGACTTGCCTGATGTCAGCCCCGGAAACCCAGTTCTTCTAGAAGAACTACATCCACAACACCTCCAGCCAAAGTGAAAGAGATCTTATACCATAATCCTCATTATCCCTACAGTGGTGAAACCCTCTGCCTACTGAACTTGATCTAGTACTCTCTAGCCTGTAGGTCCTCATCATCACCACGTGAACAGGAAGTAGCCAGAACAACTCACATCAGCTCCAATCCCCAAAAGGCCAGGATGTCTGGTCAGGGACAGGCTGTTTCAGGGCCTCAACTCCTCAACTAACAGACAATACTGGGAACGAGCTCCAAGAAGAGCCATCTTTCCTTTCCACCTGCAATGGCTGGAGAAATGGACTAAAGATAAAACATGACAGCAGTGGAAAATCATCAGCAGTTGCAGCCCCACCCTCTCCCCAAAGGGACCCTCCATGGCCCCTCCTTAAAAAAACCACACTTTCCTCCCTGGTCTGGTCTTAACTTCCATGTTTACTTGCTAAAATACAGAAACTCATCTGGGAGCTTTTCTAATGAAAGCTCTTATAGCCTTTTAATTTTTTCTTTATTTGTCCTTAGGGATCAGTTCACCTCTCAGTTGTCTGTACAATGGTGGGTTTTCTACTTTCTTAAAGTGTTACAGTCTCTGAAATTCACAAAAGCAGGACTATCCTGTCTAGAAAGCCCCTCCCTCTGTGTCAGCATTGAGTCAATACAAGTGAGATTTTTGTTTTGTTTTAATCTTAGTTTAGATGAAATTAGGTCAAATAAGCTCCAGATAAGGTTTAGTACACCTCTGTCATGCAGCATCCATCACATATGAGGAAAATGATCAGCAAACTTTCTTTATAATGTTCTTCAGAGTTTCATGATTATCCTATAAGTACCAAGGTATTATGTTGAAAGAGGGTGGGAAAAATCATCAAGCTGTTTACATTATCACAATGTAATGCTGTGGCCATAATCTTTTGTATCAACCATGTTCAGAAACCCTTGAGGTTCTTTCATATAACATTAGAGCCTTAGTAAAATGGATGACCACTAATAATATTGTTTCTGTTAGGTGGCATAGTGCTAGTTCACACCCTTCATGGAACTATGTGCACAGAATGAAAACTCTGCACTAAGTCCTAAGCTCTGCACTATCTTAACCTTCACTTCTTTGCTTGAGCTCATTGTTCCAGCCCATGTGTCCCACTATCTAAGGGACTTTCTCTTTTTCCATACCATCCAAGCATGATGTTTTTCTCCTTGAGACTGTTCTCTCATGATAATTTGTAAAAGATATTAGACAAATTCTCACCTTCCTGGGCTCTAAGGAGCACTCTGGCAATACTTCTATCAAGGCAGATTGGTTTTTCCTTTTAGCGATCCAGGGTACTTTCAATAGTCATCTCCAGCACCACAACTCAAAAGCATTAATCCTTCAAAGTTCTTCATTCAATATCTAACTTCTACATACATATGACAATGTTGAAAATGCCATTGCTCAGGTCAGACAAATCTTAGCCTTCAAAGTACCATACTTGCTTTTCCATACTCTAAGGATGTGCTGTACTGGAGATATATGCTATACAATGCTTCTTTGAACTGCTTGAATGCTGCTTCTATAGCATTGATTATGACTGTAAGCTAGAAGAAATCCTTGATAACTTCAAAACATTTATTCCATGCATCATGGTTTTCCCGCTTGGTACTGTTGTGAGAATTTCAGTTTTTTTTTTAATTGAGTTGTAATCCATACTGAGGGGTCTAATCCTTGATCTGCATTCATGAGTGCAAGTAAAGTTGAGCAATCTAAATATCACAGTATAATCCAATCCTGACACCATATTCTTCTTCATGTAAACCACATTCTCTGATAATCTGATGAACAAAGAGCTTGAAATAAGGTTAGTGGAAGGATACAAGCTTGACATACATTTCTTGGCTTTAAACTATCCAGTATTTACTTGATCTGTTGAACAATTGCTTCTTGAACCACGTGCAAGTTCTTCAGGAAAATATTAAAGTTACATGCAATTCTTATTCTTTTCAAGTTTTTCCATAGTCAGTTATGCTCCATGCATTCCAATGCCTGGGTATAATCAATAAAACACAAATAAACAACTTTCTGTTACACAATGCTTTAAGCCAAGATCCATCTCACATCAGAAATGGTAGCCCTAGTTCCATGTCCTCTTGCAAATCTACCCTGAACTTCTGAAAGCTCCTGTCAATTGACAGCTGTAATTATTCATGACAGTGTGGGTAGACTAGAGAAATAAAATTCATAGACACTCATATTTTATAAGAGAGAGTTTAATATAAAGGGTAAGTGTACATTAAGAAAGCATCCTAACCCAGTCCAGTCCAAGCGCCTAAGTCCAACATTAGCCCATATGTCTAACACTGATCTACAAAGTCCTCCTCAAACTCAGAAAGCACATGCAAAGACACTGACTGTAGGAGGAGCGCAAAATCAACAAACATGTAAGAATCTCAGCATTGTCAGGGGTTGACATTGCGGCTTTTCCAACACCCATTACTGAATCAGGGTACGTCCTTGTGGCTTCTCCTCAGGGATGTCTTACAGGAAGCAACCATGCCAGCTGAAGCAGAGAACTGGTTAAGATAACTGCATCCTGGTCTGACCATCAGAGAACAAGAGACCAGAGAACAAAGGCGAGACTCACAAAGCCATTTATCTCTTTCCCCTTTAATGAATCCTACATGTATTTATCATTCAGGTTGGCTTAATAAACCTTAACTGTCACACTGTGGTTGAATGATTTTCACAAAAATTTTACTTGCATATTATATCATTTATGTTGTTCTAAAATTGAGCATTCTGTTGTATCATTTTTCTTTGGAGTGGGTACAAATATGAACCTCTTCCATTCAATTGTCAAAATAGCTATCTTCTGAATTTCCTAGCATGGATTAGCAAGTCCTTCCAGTGCTTTATCGGACTGTTGAAACATATCAATCAGAATTCCTTCAATTCATGGAAACTTACTTTTGTCCATGCTTTCATTCCAGATTGAACTTCATGTTCTGCAACACTGGTTTTTGTTCATATGCTACCTTCTGAAATGTTCGAATATTCATTATGATTATTATAACATTATTTGCTACTGATGATACTTTCCCCAATATGAATAGTAAGTATATCATCTCCTTATTAGATAAAATGTTTTAAAAAGAGGCACTAAAATGGACTTTATTCTATTTAGTTAATTTCTTTAGAAATCTTCCTGTTATTCATATCTTATAATAAAATAAGTAGGGAAAAATATTTGACTCACTTATTAGATGCATTGTACCAAATACAACCCAAACTCATTCTTAGTCAATTATGACTAATAGCCACCTATAGGATAAGTTAGAGCTGATCTTGTGCATTTTCAAAACTGTAACTCTTATCAGGAGTAGAATACCTTTCTTTCTCCCCCAGTGCAGATGGTGGTTTTGAACTGCTGATTGTTTGGTTAACAGATCAACTCATTACTACTGTGCCACTAGGGCATCCAAATACCAGATCATTGTGAGAAAAATGCAGCTATGTATGCTTGTTAAGTGAAAGGATATGTCAAACAAAAAGAGAGTAATCAATTAGATGAGAGTCAGCAGCCATGGTGATGCAGTGAATTAAGAGTCAATTACAAGTGAAAGGCACCGAATTCAAACCCAATAATCACTGCATGGGAAACAGATGTGGGGATGACCTCCATAATAATCACAGTTTTGGAAACCCTAGGTTGTGTTTCTAACTTGCTCTGCAGGGTATTTAAGAGTGGGAATATTTTTGATAGCAAAGCTTTGTGTATTTTGTTATCTGGCTAGATGGTAAAGTGACATATATTAGCAGAAAGAAAATAAAATATCCTTTGCCAAACTTGAATGAATTGCCTCTTCAAGGAGATCATCAAAAGATCAATATAGACCTTTTCTTTTTTTTAAGTTGGAGGGCATCTCTGCCTCTGGTGGTCGTGGGCGCCACCCAGTGCTGCTCCTGAGAGCCACCACTGGATTTGAACCCTTAAGTTCGCAGGCTGTAGTCCCGCACTCAACCACTTATGCCACGGGGGCTCAGGCCCCTTTTCTTAAAACTCTAAAAAATTAAAAAAATTAAATAGTTGAAAGGGGAGATTGAATGATAGAGTGTCCATATTAACTGAACTACAACTGTCATAATGGATACTACAACGCTTTCTATCTGATAATAAGACTATCCACATCCCTGGAATATGGCCAGAGGGAATCCACAGTTGGTTCAATCCACATGAGGACCCCACACATGTATTCTGGATCTCCATCAACATCTATAGCTCTTTGCAAATTTGGTGTTCAGAATTCCTTCTCTGATACCACTCTTGCATCTAGATATTGCAATTCCTGGATGACACGGATTGGTGTGCTTCCTCCATATGGACTTTGTTGACACCTCACTTAGATGGCTGCTTGTCTTAGAAACCTTTAAGACGCTAGACATAATTCTTTCTGATTGCTATCTGATTAGCTTACCATATTTGTTCTAGTGATCTTTATGAGTGAGTATTGAATAAGGCTATGTCGTAAGAACTAATTGTTTTTGGTTTAGAGATACTGTTTAAATGCAAGTCAGTAATCATATATATATGTATATATATCCTCTAGTTCACGTTAGGGGCATTATTGTCATTTTATAATAGAGAGCATTATAATCATCCATATAGCAATTTGATGTGGTTAGATGTCTTTGAGTCAGTTCTGACTCATTCTGACTCTATGTACAACAGAATGAAACACCAGCTTGTCTTGCCACATCTTCACAATGGCTGCATCATTTCAGCCACTGTGTCAATATATCACTTTGAATACCTTTTTAAAAAAATATGCTGTTATTTGCCAAGGATGGTCTCTCTTGATAACATGTTCAATGTACATGACATCATGTTTTGGCAACCTTGACTAGTAAGCATTTTGGTTGTACTTATTCCAGCAAACATCTGTTTGTTTTTTTGGCAGTCCAAGGTGCTTTAATACTCTTCAAGATCACCATAGCTGAATTGCATTGATTTTTATTTTTTCTTCATCAATCAATGTTCAACTTTCATTTGCTGATGAGGCAATTGAAATTACCTTAGCTTGAGTCAGGTAGCCTTAGTCCTCAAAGTAGCATTCTTCCTTTCGACACTTTAAAGTTGTATTATGCAACATATTACCTAATGCAATGCATCTTTTGATTTCTTTACTGCTGTTTTTATTACCAATGATGGTGGATACGTATAAGGTGAAATTGTTGACAACGTCAGTTGTTTCTCCACTTTTCACTATGTTAATTATTGTTCTAGTTGTGAGTATTTTGGTCTTTTTTTACATTAAGTTGCAATCCATACTCAAGACTAAATTCCTTGATCTTGAAGTCTCCATTTGCAGCAGGCAAGTTTCTGTCATTCGCCTATCTCAGATTGTTATTAAGCCTTCCACATTCTGATACCACATTTTGCTTTACAAAATCCACCTTCTCTGATTATTTGCTCTTCATACAGATAGTGTAAATATGGTGTCAAAATCCAGCTCTGATTAACAGCTTTCCTGCTTTTAAACTCAGCAATAGAGTGTACTGGCTCTGTTTGCATAACTGATTCTTGGTCCATGCACAGGTTCCACAGGAGAACAATGTCTTTAGTGCAGCTTGGGCATTTACTTTCAGTATCATTTTTTATGTACTCACATGCTACCTCTTGAATGATTGAGTGTTTAGCAACTCTTTTGTTTTTGATAATTCTGCATGTTTTCCCACCTTTTGTGCTTTTCTGGATCATCCAATATTTTGCCCATAGAAACTTTCAATATTGCAGTTCAAAACTTGAACACATTTTTTAATTATTTTAGCTTAAATATACTGTGCATGTTCTTTCATTTTGGTTTGCTAGCTTTAGATCTTTGCAAATTTTATTAAAGCACTTTATTTTATCTTCTTGATCTATCCTTGAATTTTTCTGTTCAACCCATTGGGATGCTCACTTTCCCGATCCAGGAAGACAAATGGGTGCATAAGCAAATGTGGTGAAGAAAGCCGATGAAGTTAGCTACTCAAAATAAAGAACAAGTTTCAGGGCCTCTTCTGACACCCACTTGATAATTTTTCTTTCTGGTCTTTTTTAATGCCATTTTACTTCATTCATTTTTCTTTACATCATCTCATAGCTCCTCACGTTTTCTTTAATTAAAGCTTAATGTATCAAATATGTTCTTGAAAATTTTGTGAGGTATACTCAATGTTATAACTTGACTTGTTTCCATTTTCTTCAACTTGTTGTTTCAGGCCATCAAACTGCTTCCAGCCCATAGGCTCCCTGTGCAGAACAGAATAAAACACTGCCTGATCTTATGCTATCCTCACATTTCTACCCTATGGCTAAGTACATTGTTACACTCACTGTGCAAATCCATCCTTTTGAAGGCCTTGCTTTTTTAAAATTTGTTTCTCCAGAGACCAGACTCTTCTAATAGCTGTCCAAAGTATATAAAGTAAAATCTCACCAACTTGCTTCTAAGCAGCACTATGGTCATAAATCTTCCAAGACAGATTCATCTTGAACTTATGTAGGACTAATTGGTCTGTTTCACAATCAGTCCCTGACCTGGTTTTAGCTGTTGGTATTGACCTTATCCATAGTCTCTTACCCCAGATGTAGTCCGTGTGACTTCACATCTTCATAGTATTCAAAATGACCATTACCCATAAACCTCAGCTCATTATTGCCTAGACTATCAATCTTTATATATTCTGTTTAATTTTAACACATTTCCTAAATATATTACGGGTTTCATTTATTAATTTATCTTTACAGCATTTCATCTCATTTATGAGTATTGCCTCTGCAGCAAATGAATGTCCCAAAGGCTTTATTCTAGCAGGATTTATTTCATCCTTGCCATGATTGTTGACTATGCTGAGAAGGTGGTTCTTTTTCAGTCATATTTTGTCTACCTTCTGACCAGAGGGGTTCATAGTCTGGCACTACCTCTGATGAAGTTTGGCTTCTGTTCATTAGGTTTTCAGTAACTGACAATGTCTGGAACAATTCAATGATTTGACAATAATTCAGAAGGCTTTCTGTGGTGAGAGTCCCTGTACTTGCTAGTCTATTCCTTCCCGGTCATCTTTTGTCAGTCTGAAAACCCTGCTGAGATGTGTTCACTTTGGATGGCCCTCACTGCTATTTGAAATGCCAATGACATAACTTTCAGCATGATAGCAACGCACAGGCCTTCACAGCATAACAAACTGACAGACAAGTGGTGGAATTCTATTGATTATAGAATTAATTTATCCAATGGATCCAGTGGTAAGTAATTTAATACAATAACAAGAAAAGGAAATTACACATTTATAGGGCAGCTTTTCAGACAACAATACATAAATTCTTGACTTTTACCAATTACAATAAGAAGTGTCTAGACAGTATTTGCAAGATCAGTGAAGGTTATGGATAAGACCAAACTCCCAATAAAAATCATTCATAAAAGGTTGGTGTCAGACAGTGTAATAAATAACAAAATACTAATAATTTATAAATTATCAAGTGCTTTTGAGCAGATGGTGGTGAGGGGGATGGAATGAGGTGTGTCAGAGAGGGTCTCTTGAGAAATAAAACTAGCAATTCTCTTTATATATTTATATAGAAAGAAGAGTATATAAGATAAGAAAGAAACGGTTAACTAATCTATAAAGCAGTACAAATTGCTCGGTGCAACTCACTTGTGTGAGATAGCTAGAAGACTGGCAGTCCTTCAAGTCTTGAGGGCTACTGAGTAGTCCTCTGTAGAGCAATTCAGGCTATCTGGTCACAGGCAGCAAACAGCAAAGCAGGTCACCAACAGTCAGCCAGGTGACAGATTCCAACAGTCCCCAGCTCAAGAGATGTATATCCCAGAAGCGTGGCGAAGTAAGGCTTGAAGGAACCTCAAGTCACAGCTCCACGGTCTACGATTAGGTGTCCCACTGGTAGTGTTGCTTGGAGGTCGAGGCACAGGACGAACAAAGCAGCTCTCTGGTCTGAAGATCTGAAAGCAAGCAAGAGAAAGGGCAGGACTCAATGAGCCCTTCCTATCTCTGCCCTTCAGTTCATCCCGTGTATCCATTGGTCGTGCCGTCACAATGGACCCACCAATCTTCTGTGGCCTTGTTGGCGTAACAAACCTGCCCATCACACAAGGGTTAGAGCAAAAAGCAAAGGTTTTAGAGAATGATGAAGACAACAAATATAAAAATGTACTTGACACAATGAATTGTAGTAAGAGTTGTATGAACCCCCAATAAAATGATTTTAAAAATAAATAAATGAAATCATTCACAAAGTCAGAACCAGGTCTGCCACTCTAACCATTGTGTAAAGACAGGTTTAGTGTGTACATATTAGGCTTGCATATATTAGCATTTGTGTATAGATTTATCATCTTATAGAGAAACTTTCTTCATTAATAACATCTAGAGTCTTTAAAGATAATATTTATCCTTAAAATAATATATAAGAATGTTAAAAGATTTTTCTTAAGCTACTATCCAATAATAAGCAACATTTCAAATCTTTCCTAAAACATAAAATATGGGCATAACTTATTATTTGTAGATTTGAGGCCTACTGTAATTTTTTCTATTGAATTGTCCTATAGAAGAATGAAAATTTAATGTTTATGAAATGACTGTTGTAATAATCATAAATAACAATAGGATTTGTTTAGGTTCAAATCTATTCTTATTGTATTAATATAATTACTCAGGTCACCAAATAATATGGCTATTCCTAGATAACTTGATCTTAGATAACTTTAGATTTTTTTAGATAAATAATATCACCTCTGTGGGGTAAAGCAAGTGGACGTAAATGTTACCTCATTCCAATCAGCCCCAATCTTACTTCATTATGAAGGATAGCTAGCTAAGATCAGTGTTATCATACACATATATTTATTAAGCAGCTGGTCAGGAAACACTTTATACAACTATCTCTACAGACCGAATCATGCCTCAATACCTTTCTTTTTAGTTGCTTTCATTAGAGTTTATTTTGAAGATTCACTAACCTCCAGAACTATACTTCAGAGACAGATTTTTGGTTACCCTTACAGTCAGCTCTGCAGTTCTGGTGGTGCTTTAGGGTAACTGCTGGACTGCCACCCTCAAGGTTGACAGTTCATACTCACCAGATGCTCCATGAAAGAAAGAAGAGGTGATTTGCCCCTGTAAAGACTTACAGCTTTCTGTGTACTCTGTATGCATACAGTTTCTATGAATTGGAATGGACTAGATGCCATAGGTGTTTAGTCAGTATCAGGCAAAGTGAAATCTCAAATGAATGAGTAAATGCAACCACCACTGAGTACTATGTTTAAAGACATAGGATTCGATTCTACATTTTGTTGTATCCATATATGCAGCTTTGGTTATGAACTCTAGCATATTTGATATAAACCCACATGATGCCTAGACATTAAATTTTATGAATAAAAGTCTGTTCAAATGAATAATGTTCATAGATGGGCAAATATTATATTATGCAAAATTTAATAAAAGAGATTCAGAATAGTATTTAACAAAATGTCAAGTGTTGATCAATATTAGAATTCAAAAAGTTCTGATCACAGCCAGCCTCTAAAGAAAAGACTATTTCTATTAGAACAGCAACTGATTTCCCTGGGAATATAAGTCCTCTATGATAAACTTTCTAAGCTTTGATCACAGTTTAAATGTAAACCACATACTAAGAGTAAAGCCTAGACATCAATATAAAAATTATATATATATATCATAAGATATTCATTATAGTCAATATGCATGGTACTATATGCTATACTATATACTATGCTATACTATACTATATAAGGAAATAATTATTCTTGTGAAATATTTGTTACACTCTAGACAGAACATTAAAGACGTGTGTTTATCCAAGTTGACTACAGAAACAAATCCAGGGACACTCATGTATGTATAAGAGAGCGCTTTATATCGTAGATCAGCTTCAAATGTAGAAAACATCCCAGTTCAGTACAGACCAAGTCCATTAGTCCGTTATTAGCACATATAGCTGGTACTGTATTCCTCACATATGCAATGAAGCTGCATGCAGGAATATCACAGGCCAGTGGGTGGAAAGTGGTGGTGGAAGCATCTCAATGCTAGCGTGGGTCCCTGTTCAGATCCTCCAGTTCTCTGAGTACCTTTTCCACAGGATGGTGAAGGAGAGTGTATGGTCTGCCTTCAAGGAGAACACGAGAAAGTTCCCAGAATCCTCATTAGAAGGCCAAAACAGCCACTGTTTCTCATGATGCAGTAAACAACCACAAGTACCAGCTTATAAAAGAAGTATGTAAAATTGAATAAGCTTATGGAAGCCCTTGATATTTTTTAAATCAAAAAAGTCACTTGACTATATTTTAGAACATAAATATGAGTGCAAACTAGAAGTCAGAATGAAAGTAAAGAAGAATGGAGTAAGTGAAAACAATTTGTCCATTGGTTACTTACTCATTCAAATATCTGTAATTATGTGCTATCAAGAATAGAGAAAAATGCTAAAGCCACCCACAGTTTACAAGTGTACATTAAAAACTATTGTTACAAAATAATACAAAAATGAAAACAAAACAAAACCCTTTCTTCTATCAAGTCAGTGTTGACTCCTATCAAGTCTTCTGTGGGTTTCTGAGACTGCCACTAGTTAGGTAAGTAGGATGCCCTGCCTTTCTGCTGTTGGTTTCAAACTGTGGAGTATGCAGTGCACACTCAAAGGTATAACACTATTCCTCTATGGTTCCTTCAAATTCATGCAACCCTCTGCCAAATAAAAATATGAAACTGAGAAGTTATTATTTTCCCATATATCCTTTATTTAAGTCTATAGGCTACTTGTGAAAGTGTTGCTTTCACCATCCTACCCTATCGCCTTATGTCCTTTTGTCGTGTTATTAGAAGGGGCAAGTGTTTAACCTTTTAGTGAGGTAGAAGGTCACAGGAAAAGAGGAAGAGTCTCAATAATGTGGCTTGACACGGCTGCTGAGACAATCAACTCAAGCCTAACAGTGATTAGAAGGATGCATGTGACTAGTCATTGTTTAGTTCCATTATCCATTTAGGTGCTCAATATAAGAACTGATTTGACAACACCTAACAACAGCAAGGTTAAAATGTAGGAAAACTTAGTGAATATACTGAAAAGTTTGGAAAAAGTTTCATGATTTTATGGAATCATTAAATTTAGTAAGTCTAATGTGGAATTGTTTGAAACATACTTTATTCCTCAGCATTCAAATAGCTCTTTTTTATTACAATGATTCAGTAGTTTAAAGTACATACTAAACTTCATGTAAAGTGATATTCCATCAAAAAGAGATTATACCAGCATTAAAAAATTAATTCAAAATAAAATTATAGGTTTTATAAAGACATAAACAAAAGCATAGTAATTGTGTCCAAGTAGTTAAAAGATATAAAACCAATATACTTTTTTGTATATTTTTTAAGTAGTGGAATTCTGCAGTATAAGGTTAATTTAGTATATATCTTGGGATAAAATTTTAGTAATAGATAACAATATGGCTCCTACATCATGCTTACAATTTAACTTGAATGAATATTAATTGCTTTGATGTTTTCTAACAATATTTTTATGTTCAGTTTTTATTTAAGTTGTAGCAGAAAAGGACAGCTTAGAATCCCATAGTTTATAAATCACAGACTGTTTATGCTATTTTAAAGTTTATTAATACTTTTCTTTTTTTAAGATGCATTGACTATAGTGTAGATGATAACAATGGTTATCTCTGATACACAGAAGACACCTATCTATCTTGCCTTAAGTGAAGACAGAAAGGATGAGGCTATATATCACTGCTATGTTTTCAATGACAGTAAGAGATCTTTAATATAAATATGAAAAATATTGGTTTTATTATTCAGCCCTAAAGGAATTATTTTATTTGTTCTTAATCTAATATTGATCTTTATTTTAATGCTCTGTATTTATCTTGAGCTTTTATACTGATTTAAATTTAGCATCAGAGATACCTAAGTGTCTAACTACTCAGTTGCTAACTGAAAGGTCAGTCATTTGAATACGATAATATTTCATGGTAGAAAAATGCAGCTATCTGATTTTGCAAAGGTACAGCCTTCAGAAACCCAGGGAGCTCTTTTATAGTCACCCTGAGACAGAACCAGCTCCTTGGCATAAAACAAAAAGTCGGATATCATCCCTTTCTTTCACTTAACTACTGCAATATTGTTGTGGATGCATACACAATGGTGCTGGAAGACTTTTTCAAATTTATCACAAATGTATTTTTTCATTGAACTATCTAAAGCCCTTGATACAATAGTAAGTAAAAATTATTGCTACAAAACCACATGCAATTTTGTTTAAAGATATCAAAATGTGAAGTGATTATTTCTGAACTTACCCTTCATCTGGAACTCTACATGTCTGAAGATTATGTGTCCCCTTCATCACACTTTCCTTAAAAGTTCTACACTTTTTGTTTTTATAACATTGGAAGATGGCTGCATGGGCATCTCAAATAATTTCCCTTTGAAATGTTCATTGATTATGAGAACAAAAAGAAACTTTAAGGGGAAAAATCAAATTGTAGGATGTAAATGGTAAGATTTCACAACAGAACTGTTTTGTTTCGTTTTTTTTTTTTTTTTTTTTTTGTGGGCCTCATTGCTGTCCGGTGGTGGGAGTAGGAGGCCCAGCCCCACTGCTGGAATTGAACCTCCGTCCCAGTGGGCCGCAGTCGTGCGCACAACCACTACGCCACCAGGGCTCAGCCCTCAGAACTGTTTTAGGAGTCCCTTCCTACTCAGAGAATGATTAGGTACAATGTTGTGATTGAAAAACAACAAAAACTAAAAACCCTAAGAGAAACATCCGTAGCCTTTTACTCATCAATGTACTTTTCAATTATCTCAAAACTTGCTTCTATGTTCACAGAAGACTCATTTTCCCTATGAGCAAACCTATCAAGATCGGGCTTTAATTTTTAATGTTGTGTGCTTTCAAATTGTTTCCAACCCCCTGCATAGCAGAACTAACTGCCCCAACCTGTGCCACACTCACAATTGTTACTGTGCTGGATCCTATCATTCAAACACTGTGTCAGTGCATTTCATGGAGGGACTTCTTTTTTGATGACCCTCTACTTTCTCAAACATGATATCCTTCTTGAGTGCTCAACTCTCCAGATAGCATCTCAAGAGTACCGAAGAAGAAGTCTAGCCACACTTTTGGCTGTACTTCTTCCAAGAGAGATTTGTTTGTCCTTTTACTAGTCAGTAGTAGAGCTGCTTCTCCTTCAGTGTTCCATATTCAATATGTAACAGTCATATGCAAATGAAGTAAATGAAAATGTGGTGATTGGGGCCAAGCACATCTTCCTCCTCAAAGTAACGTCCTTACTTTCAAACACTCTGAAGAGTTTTTATGCAAGTTTACCTAAAGCAGGTCATCATATGAGCTCTTCATTGCTCTTACTTCTATGAGCAATGTTTGTGGATATAAGCAAGGTAAAATCCAATACAACTTCAATATTTTCTCCATGTGTCATGATGTTACCTATTAAGTCGAGTTGTGCGGATGTTGGCCTTCTTTACATACAGTTGTAGTTCATATTGAAGGCTGTGGTCTTCATTAGCAAGTGACTTCAGTTCTTCTCACTTTTAGCAAGTAAGGCTCTGCCATCTGCATATCACAGGTTTTTAATAATACTTCCTCTAATGTTAATGTCTCATTCTTCTTTATATAAATCAGATTCTCTGATTACTTGATAAACATACATATTGAATAATGTGACAAACTACAACCCTGAGACACACCATTTCTAATTTTAAAGAACGCATTTTTTTTCTTTGCTCCATTCACCCAACTGCTTCTTGATCCATGTAGGAGTTTTTCAGGAGCACAATAAGTGAAATATTCTGGAATTCTCATTCTTCTCAAAGTTATCCAGGTAAACAGCTTCCTAGTATTCTCTCGTTAGATTCAAGATATATTTGACATCAACAGCACTTATATCCCTTGTTTTATGTTTCCTTCTGGATCCTGATTGAACCTAAGGCAGCTCCTAATGAAGGCACTGCTGCAACCATTATTGAATGATCTTCAGCAAAATTCTACCTGATGTGATATCAATGATGTGTTCTTAGGTGCCAGTGAGTTGCTTTCCACCCATAGAGATTTCATGCACAGCAGAATGGACACAAGACAACACTGCGCCATCCTCACAATCATTCCCATGTCCAACTCTGTAAATGCAGAAACTAGGTCAATCCTTGTTGCGGATCTTCCCTTTTTACAAGGTCTTTCCATTTTACCAAGCACAATTTCCTTGGTCTCTTATGTAAATATATCTAAATATGTAACACCGTCTTCTTATCCTCACTTCTAATGATCAATGTAGCCATGCATCTTCCAAGACATATTTGTTTGTTCTTTAAACAGTCCATGTTACTTTCAATATTTTTCTGCAGCGTGGCTATTCAAATACATCAATTCTTCTTCAGTCCTCCTTATCAAATGGCCAGCATAAACATGTATATAAGGCAATGACTTGTGTCAAATGCACCTTTGTTCTCAAAGTCACATCCTGAAATCATGGATTCTTGGCTAATTCTTTTTAGAACACTGACTACTTTTTTCATCCTACTTTAATGACTCCTGCATCATTCAGTATGTTGTCCATAGAATCTTTCAACATTTCAACTTCAGGCTTGAAACTTTTCTTGAGGTCTTTCAGTTTAAGAAATTCTATATCTGATTTTGTTGATCTCCAGTTACACCACCTGCTAGCTCAAGGAGGACTGGGATTTCATATTCATTCAGCTCAGCATCCACCTGTTTTTTTCTTCCTGCTTTTTCATACTAACTCATATTTATTAATCTCTTCAGCTATCTCTGCCAAGATGAACCCCTGATATTATGTGGGCCTTGGACTTGAATTGGACTGGACTTACACATTTCTATAACGAGGTGTTATACATCTATTTATATACACTTCACATACAATTGTCACTGATTTTGCTTCTCTGGAGAATGCAGACAAGGTCCCCACCCATTTGGAAGGCACCCCAAAGAGACTAAGACAGATGAATTACAGAGAGAACAGAGAAGCTAAATTCATCACATGTGTTAACATTCATGTTTGGTGAACACATCTGCACATGTATGAGCCAAACCTCAATAGCAATACTTTTTGGCTTCCCTTCTGTATACTCATGTAAATGTCTGTAAACGTTCATAAATGTACACAAGTAGGAGGATATTTTCTTTCATATATTTAATAATGATTTTGTTTTTTATTTAATCATAGGTCCTTGTGTTATTTATTTTATAGAGAAGACACACTGAAAAAAAGAAAAGGCACAGTACTCCTAGATTACTAAAAGAGGCAAAATTTCCAACTCTTCTTCAAAGTACAGTTAATCATAGCCCTCTATCCTTTTCGTGTGTCACTTACCAACACTCTTCTTTGTGTACTGAATAGCGCACTCACCTTCTTTCATGCTTATTATGTAATAGAAGGGTGCAAAGATACTTCATTTCATGATCATTGTCCTATAGAAAGTCATAAAAGAAAGAGAAGTGGTTACTATGGAAATTCATTCTGAGTTCTTTTAAATTGTCTTTTACAAATTATTTTTAGCTGTTTCGAATTTGGATGTTGTCTTATAGATACTAAGAAAACTGATTGAAAGAGAAAATGTAGAGTATTAAAGACCATGTGCATTATGATAACATTTCAAGGATAAAAATTTCACATGCTCTCCAGAAATCTACATAGTTCTCTGGGCTTTTGTTTCTAGATGGCCAGAGTGCTTGTATTCATATTTAGAAATCAATGATGTTTTTTGTTATTGATTAAAAGGCACTAGGTAATATAGGATCTAAATACAACCTAAAGCAGAATATCCCAGGAGCCTATTATCAATAATGCAAATGGTATTTTTAAGCTTTTACTATACATTTTCTTTTGTGCCTAACCTTAAGGGTGGAAGTTACATGGAAGAGTAGGAACAATGACTACATTTTGGTAAATGAGCTATTTTCCATTTGGTTAATTATAATGTAATATAAATGAATAAGGGAAAATTTAGAGTTTCTACATGATTTAGACTTTCTTTTATTTCATTTTCCCCAAATTCTCAATGTGCATATCTATTTTGCTTTAAAAAACATTTCACTGCTTATTACATGAAAACTTGCAAAGCAAGTTAGTTATTTGTGTTAGTCTGGGTAGACTAGAGATTCATAGACACTCATATGTGTATAAGAAAGGGCTTTATATGCAGGAGCAATTGAATATTGAGAGAACATACCATCCATGTCCATAGCAATTCATAAATCTGATATTAGACCATATTTCTGATACTAATGGGTAAATTCCTCTTCAGACTCACCAAATATGTGCAACGATGTCAAATGCTGGAAGACCATAAGCCAGTGGATGGGATATTTTGTGGCTCTAGTGGCACTCTAAGCTTGTCAGTGCTGGCAGGGGTCTCCATGTGGCTTCTCCAGCTTCAGTTTTGTCTCCATGAGCCTCTCTCTTCTGTCTTCTTCACAGGATGTCTCCCAGGGAGTGAGCCTGTGCTCTTCCTTCAATGAGCTATTTATCTGCTTACCATCTCCTAATGAGGTCATAAAACTGTGATCTGGTTTAGAGGCTAAACTCCACCCTTTCACTCTTAAGTCTACCTCAAATTGACAACAGATTATGTAACTGCAACGTTATCCAGCTGATAATTTATTTCTGTCTATGCAATGTCCTAGCATCTTCCCTATTTCTTCTATGATGCCCTTCTTACTATTAGTCTGGATTTGGTGTCCATCCCTCTTATCTTATCTTTTGCATTTGACCAAATATTCCCCTTTCTAGTTACGGAGATTTTTCTAAGTATAATATACTTCATAGATGTTGCTTGCCTTATTATCTTACCTATTATTTGTCTAAAAGATGGTCTCTGGGGGTTCCTTCTCTATCACATTAGAAGTTGTTTGCTCAGGGTAATACACTGAGGGCTCCTCTAGTTCATTTGTAAGTTGTTAAGTATGTAAGTCTGTAATTTAAATGCCTATAAGTTTTTAAGAATTTAAATTTTGTTTTGCATTTATATCCATTCCAACTGGGATCATCTATTTTGGTCTTTTTCATGGAAGCCTGGCACCATCTATTTGTTTCTGATCTCAGGTTAGAGGAGGTTGTAGTTCGTGTGTGCTATTAATCTGTTGAACTAACTGATTTCTTAAGTTTTCTTCATTTTGTTACATCAAGCTGTAAGAAACAAATGGCTGCTTTCTTATATGTCTGCTCACATGCATTTAAGACTCTAAGCACTACACCGCACAATACTAGGATATAGAACATTTTATGATTCATGTATTGTCAAATGACCTAGATGTCCTTTAAACGTGGTCCTTAGATTTCAGGTCTGTGGTTCAGTCCCCAACTCTAAGTCATTTCAGAAATCTGTAACCCCAATACCAAAATATTACCTTATCCTCACTTCCATCCAGCTGATTAGTGCTCACAATGACTCTAGGGGAGCACCAGTGGCTTAATGGCTTAATGAGATTGGCGGATAACCACAAGATCAGTGTTTTGAAATCATCAGACACTCTGAAGGGAAAAATGAAGCTCCTTACTCTTGAAAGAATAGCAGTCTCAGAAACCCACAGTGGAAGTTCTGTCTTTTATCTTCCATGCTGCTAATGTTGCTGTTAGGTCCCATCAAATCAATTAGGACTCTTAGCAGCCCTGTGTACAACAGAAAAAAATATCAAGCCTGTGCCCTCTTCACAATTGTTCATATAATTTTATGCATTATTTCAGGCACTGTGTCAATCTGCTTTGTTGAAAGTCTTCCTCTTTCATGCTGCCCTTTTAATTTATAAAATATGATGCCATTTTCCAGGGCCTGGCCTCCCTTTATGAAATGTACAAATTACTTCATTTCTATGGAGCATTCTGGATAAGTTTTCTCCGAGAAAGATCAATTGGTTTTCTTGACCTTCTATGAAGCTTTCAAAATTATTGACCAGCCCCATGTTTCAAATACATCAATTCTTCTTCAGTCTCCCTTTTTCACTGTCCAAACATATGAGATGATTGAAAGTGCATGAGGTGCATATGCTTTTCAAACCTCTAGAAAAGGTCAGTAGCTACACATTTACTCAAAGAGATCCATTATATGGTCTCTTGACTGCTCCATCCATGGACATTGATGGTGAATCCAGGCAAGACCAAGTTCTTCACAAATTCAACCTTTGCTCCATTTATCTTAAGTTACTTTCTGGTCCAATTGTGAGGATTTTTGCTTCCTATACAAAGACTTGTAATATACACTGAAAATATACACTTTTGCTTTTCATCAGCAAAAGCTACAAATTCTCCTCATTTTTCAAAACCAAGGTTGTGTTGCCTTCATATCCCTCTATTCCTAATGCTTCATTTTTCTTCCTATGGTTCAGCTTCTCAATTATTTTCCTACCATACATATTAAATCCTGTGATGAAAAGATACAACCATAAGGCACACTTTTCTAGATATTAGACCAAGCAGCACACCCCTGTTCTGTTTACACAACCGCCTCTTGATCAATGCACAAATTCCATGAGAACACGATTAAGCATTCAGAAATTCCTGTTCTTCTCCAGTCTATAGCAGAGTTTCTTTGTTCCATAAAATCAAATGCCTTAGAATAATCTGAAAGAAAGAGTAAATTTCTTTCTGATATTCTCTGCATTGAGACAAGATTTATCTAATATCAACAATGGTACCCCATATTTTGCATTTTTCTGAATCCTGTGTAAATTTCTGGCAGTTTTCTGTGAATATATTTCTTCACTTTGGGAAGGAGTTCAGAACACTTTACTTGCATGTGCTATGAATGATATTGTTCTATAATTTCCACGTTCTGCTGGGTCACCATTCTTTGAAATGACTGCAGGAAGGGATATCTTCCAGTCAGGGGCTGGGTGACTTTCAATTCCTTGGCATAGATGAATGGGTGCTCCAAAGCTTTATCAATTTGTTGAAACATTTCAACTGGTTAGTTCATCAATCCCTGTTAAGTGCCATCAGGTTGGTTTCCACCCACTGCAACCTTATACACAACAGAAGAAAACAATGTCTCGTTGCACAATCTTCACAATTGATGACTTGTTTCAGTTCATTGTTGAAGACACCAGGCCAATCAATACCTTTGAGGATTTAAATTTTTTTTTGCTGCCCTTCTTCTTTAAAACACATGATGTCTATTAATTTCAGAGATTTATTTTTCACTAGTGCCTTCAGTGTAATTTGGATTTATCATTCAGTAATATTGACTCTTGTTCATATGCTACCTCCAGACAGTGGAATGCAGGATAGTTTGTTTTGGTAAAATGACTCTGTGCATTCTTGTCAACTTCTGGTCTTCTTTGGAAGCTTCAGAATGGTTTAACATTTTTCCCATAGAACCTTTCAATATTGCAACCTAAGGTTTGCATTTTTTCTTTAGTACTTGCCATTTAAAATATGCTGAATGTTATTTTTAAATAATTTTATTGGGGGTTCATACCACTCTGCACAAACCATTGTGTGCAAGGCACATTTGTACCTTTGATACCATCATCATTCTCAAAACATTTTCTTTCTACTTAATCCCCTAGTATTGGCTCCTGTTTTTTCCACTCCCTCCCCACACCCTCTCCCTGAACCCTCGATAATTCATAAACTATTATCATTTGTCTTGTTGAATACTGCCTGATGTCTCCCTTCATCCATTTCCCCATTCTCTGCACCCAGTAAGGAGGTTATCTATAGCTCTATATAATTGGTTCCCCTTTTCTATCCCTTCTACTCCACTCCCCCTCTATCCTCCCAAAGTTGCCACTCTCCCCACTGATCCTAAATGATTTGTATCATTTATAATGATACAAAACCCACATAGAATAGGCACACCACTTACAGGGACCTCAAGGCATCAAAGGGATCAAGTATCAGGCATCAAAGAACTAAGAATATGTTCTTATTTTTTCATCTTCTGACTTTAGCTTTTTGCAAATCTCATTATAATGTTTTACTTTGATTTCTCAAACTGCTATTTGTATTTTTCTTTTCTTTTTAATATTTTTTCCTACATCTTTGACTTAATTTCTTCCATGTATTTTATTTGCTCCACAGCTAAGAGGAATATGTCAGAATATCTTATGGCTTCCAATTTGATCTTCTCTTTCTTTCTTATCCTTTCAATAATCTTTTCTTTCTTCATGAGTGATGTTATCCTGTTATGGGTGATTAAGTCTTCTGTCATTACTGTTCAGTGCATCACACCTATTCTTGAAATATTTCTAAAAATTAGGCAGAATGGATTCAAGTCTGTATTTTTGGTCTTGTGAACTTTTTTCTCCAGCTTCATCCTGAACGTACAGAAGAGCAGTTGAAAATTGAAGCTGACCTGGATCTAGCTCCTGATATTGTTTTGTCATTGTCACAGATAAAGTCAATTGTATTCTGTGTATTCCATCTGGAGATGACCAACTTTTCCAACTACTATTTCTTTTGTTTCAAAATTTTGATTTCAAATTGCCAATAATTACCAATCAAATCATGGTTTCACATATGATATATTACTAATAGAAGCAATTGGTAGAAATCTTCAACTTGTTCATCACTAGCTATGATTGTTCATGCATAAATTTGAATAAAATTTGTATTGGATAGATTTCTCTGTATGTAGATAGTTATCTGATTAAAGACAACATTGTCTTCAAGATTTATCTTAAAATGTCCTTTTCTTCAATGAATGCCACACCATTCTGCTTCAATCTGTCATTCCCAGCATACTAAACCACAAAATTACTGATTGAAATGGCCAAAAAAAGTTCTTTTCAGTGCACTAACACCTACAATATATTCTATTTCATAATTTGACAATTTCTAACATTCCTAGATCCATACTCCTTACATTTTAAGTTCTGATTCTTTTTGTTTGTTTTGTTTTGTGGGCATCACTGTCTTCTGGTGGTTGTGGGAGCAACCCAGCCTTGCTTCTGGAGAGCCACTGCTGGATTTGAACCAACAAGGCCCAGCGCTGCAGTCCCACACTCAACCACTATGCCATTGGGGCTCAGCACTAAGTTCCGATTCCTAATTGATGTCTGCAGCCATTTCTTCTCATGTAAGTCATGCTCAGCAAGCACATGGAGGTCTGTAAGGCTTTACTCTAGCCACATCATTATTGTAGACTCTACTTTTGGAAGGGCACACTTACTTAGTCATATTTTGAGTGTCTTATTACCTGAGAGGTTCATCTCTCAGCTTTGCTTCTGCCAGTGTTCTGCTTCTAGTCATGGGGTTTTCAGTATCCAACAATGTCCCACTGCTATTCTTGAGATCTTTACCATTTGATAATATGTTTATGCTGTTTATACGGTTTGCAGTATGCAATTATTCTGATATGAATAGCCCATTCCTTCTTAGTCTGTTCTCATGCTAGAAGATGTGTGAAAACCTGTTCACTTTGTGAGACCTTACTTGTATTTCATATATCAGCAGTATAGTTTCCAGTGTTACAGAAAAACATCAGCTACCATAGTCAAGGCAGACTAGCAGAGAATAGTATTACTCCCTGTATGCTCTACTTTATATGTGTAGCATTTGAAAAATATGTAAGTAGAAATATTCATCACTATACTTAAACCTATAATCGATGGTCATGTAGGTAGTAGTCAAGAAAAAAGTAACTTACTATTGAAATGTGTAAATCTTCACAGGGCATTTTTTAAGCGTTGAAAAGTAAACTGTCTATTTTAGGACTAAAATTGACTAAACAAGCCATAGTGTTTTGAATCATATGCCTGCGCAAGTTGGTCAATGAATACACGAGTTGTTTTTTAATTAAAATGTTGTCAAAGACTATTGAAATTACCATGAAATTCTAAAAGAACAACTACATACAAAATGTTCCTTTGAAATGTTGATGGCAAGGCATAATTTCACATAATTTGGACAGGTTATTATGAGAGACTATTCCCTGGAAAATGCCATCATGCTTGGAAAAATAGAGAGCCAGTGAAAAAGAGAAAGACACACAATGCAATGATCTCAAGCATAGCAAAATTATGAGGATTGTAAAGGAGCAGGTAATGTCTTGTTCTATTCAGAGTTGCTGTGAGTTTGAAGTGTCTACCTCCTACATCTACTTAGCATATATACATACATATGTGTTGTATAGATGGAAAGATAGGTATATAGATAGATAAAGCTATATCTATACACAATATATCCACTCATAAATTTTTGTTTGTACTATTGCAGGGTTGTCTGTGTTAAAGCTGGTGAGCACACAGTCCAATTAATGTACTTCCTAAGGAAGAAATTATAGTCAAACTTTTAACTAAGGAATTCAGAAGTCTTACATGTGATCTTCAAAGATATCAAGAAAAATACAGACAAAACTCTAAAATAAAATAAAAAAACAATAAAGAACACAAAATAGGCAATTAGAAACCACAAAATAGCAACAAATGGAAATTGAGCAGTTCAATGTAAAGTTCAGCTATAAGTAACTCAATAAAAATTAAAAAGTGAAAATTAATATGAACTGAAAATGAAATAGAGTGCATACTTCTTAATATGAACTGATTAGAGGAAAAATCAGAAAAATAAAGCCTAAAGGTTGTGAATCATCGTTGAGAAAAATGATGGAATCCCAGAAAAAGAGTAAAAATATGTAGAAAAAAATTTTAATGATCTACTGGGAGAGAATTCACCAAACATGCTAAAAGATGAGAAGTTATCAATACAAGAAGCTCAATGAATCCCATATAAGACAGACCAAAAAAAATTAACAAGACATGTCATAATAAAATTTTTCAAAATAAAGTACAAGGCATGAATCCTGAGAGCAATTCAGGGAAATAAAAATATTTTCTATAAAGCGGGACCAATAAAATGAAGGCCTGCTTTCTTGGGAAAAAATCATGCAGGGAATAAGACAATGGGATGATAAATATAAAAACTGAAAGAACAGTTTTAAAATGTCAACTTAAATTTACATAATCAGAAAAATTGTCTTTCAAATACAGTGGCAAATTTAGGGCATTTCCATACAAGGAAGCATTAAGTAATTGTATTTAAACTATAGACACCCTACAAAAATTCTAAAAGTAGTCCTTTGAATAGAGAATAAGATATGTCACACAACAGCCTGAGATTAAAACATGGTAGCTTCACCCACATACCACCAACCTAGGTAAAGAGTTTTCACACACATATAAATCTAAAACTCTGAAAGCTGGAAAAAAGGATATCAATCGAAAAAGACTATAGCTATATAATAAAAGGGGGAATGAATACCAGTACATGGCCATGCTCTTGCCAATCTTTGATCTTGCAACTCTGCAACCAGGAACCTCTGATCTTCCAACTTCCTGTGTCATGTTCCTGCTTCACAGACTGGTAATTGTGTGAGTCTGCAAAGGCCTTCATCTAGTGTTTGACCCAAGAAATTGAGTTGAACTGAGCTGACCTACTTCCTTGATATAAATTTAGGTTTTGATATGAAATTCTTTCTTATACAAGGATGGATGTTCCTGGTTTTGTTTCTCTAGAAAATCCAGCTTAACACAGGAAAATTTTCTGGTCATTTGTTTTGACAGTTGCATGAGGCATGTTTTCCTGTTTCTTCACATGACTTGATATTGTCGCTAGTCTTTCAGTCATTGAGGTGTTGCAACTATTTATTTCTTTGACTTTTGTGTTAACTTCTTCATTGCCCTTTGTTTTGTGTTGTCTTTATTTATTTGGGTTGGCCATTCTATAACCCAGGAAACGTGATCCATACTGAATAAAATAAGGCATCTGTAAGATAAGTCCCCAAGATCTCTCTCTTAAGAGTCACACCCTAACATAACATCATCTGTTGAGTATGGACCAGGCATATGGATTTCCTTCTAACAATGAAATTATGGTTCAAGTGATGGAATTAAACTTTCATTTTTATATTCCACCTGTTATAATAAGGTGTGCTTTCAGTCTGAGATGTTCTCTCCAGTTTAATGTTAGACCAGAAGTCTAAGTAAATTTAGCTGTCTTGTTTTTTCAAAGTCCCAAGGGAATGAGCAAGTTGAGGCTTAAAATTAATATAGGTCTAGCCAATACCATGATCACAGTCTTGTAAGTTATCCAGTAAGTTTGCACATTCAAGCACACATTTTACGGAGTGTGGCCTACAGAAATCATGAGACAATAAATGCTTATTAATTACATTTTTAAAGATGCTTCATTGTTTTGTGATAAAAGATAGCCATGGCAGTAAATCTGATAAAAGTTTTAAACCTAGATCCCTGAATTCACCCTCTTCATTAATTTATTAAGCTTTCATTAAAATAAAATCCTTCAATATTAAGATGACAAAGTAATACAATGTTCAAACAATAGAAAAACAATTGCAAGCATAATGCAGAAAATAATCTAATTTTAAAATTGTTATTTTCTTTAGGTAATTTTCTCGATATTTCCAAATTGATTTCAATTCAGGAGAAACCCAGGTGTATAATCACTCCATAGGTTTAAACATATGTAATAATTCAGAAACAGCCAGGTCTGTCTGATGTGACTGTTTTGCTGTTTTGTTAGGTAGTCAGGTAGGTTTTCACTCACAGTAACCCTGTATACATTCGAATGAAACCTTTCCTGTCCTGTGTCATTCTCCAGTGTCTTTTTATGTTTGAGTTCATTGTTGTTCAGAGGTGCCTTTGAGTGGATTTAAAAGACCAAACCCAGCCAGCAGACTATCTCTTAATAGTGCACACCACTATTAAGAGAAATAGCACAGTGAAAATAGCACCATTATGTCTTATATGTAATTGTATACCATTATTAAGATTATTAAATTATGTGATTAAAAAATTCCATGTAAGAATTTGTACAATTAAAATATAGGGATATAGACACTCTCAAACACATCCCAAACTAAAAGCAGAGCAGACAGGTAAAAAAGACTCCTATTTTTAAAGACTCCTATACATTATCCTATACCAAGCATCATAGAACTGTCAAAGGACAGTTAACTTTCCCTTTTAAATGCTTTGCACTTTTGATCAGTGAATTTAATTTTCCCAATAAGTTCACCCAGTTCAAGATATGACTTAGACCATTGCTTGATTCTTTATTCTTTTTATTTGTGGTTAAAAAATTACTTGAATCCTATCTTATCACTTGAAGATTTGATCTGCTGTGAAATGGAACAGAACTTTCAGGACATTCAAGAAGATATTGTAGATCCCAATGTAAGCTTGTATCCTCAGCATTATCTGCTTGAAATTTGAAAGATATGCAAATGTTACATGGTAGAAGGATAAGTCATGAATCAGAATATAATTTATGGCACTAACAACATCAGCAACAAGGGCAGTGTCTAAGAAAGGGATCGAACACTATTCCATACCAGGTAATAATACAGTTTGCTTATATAGTACTTCATTAATACAAAGGGAAACCAAGGTACAAAATGTACTGCATCATGCCATTTCCACTTTCCCACAATACGTCAATATTTTTCTAATTGCTAGAATCACTAGAGACTATGTTTACAAACCACTTCCAATTTTTTAGTTTATCATACTATGGTGCTTTGAATGTTGTTATACTACTGGAACGATGCCACCAGTATTCAAACAACAGCAGGATTTTCCATGGTGGACATGTTTCGGTACATCATCCACATGAAGACAAAGAAAATAAATCTGCCTTTCTTCTTAATCACTTGCAAAATTAGCCAACGAAAAATTATGTATCCCAAGAGAAGACATCATCTAATACAGTGATAGAGGATCAACTCCCTAGGATGAAATGCTTTCACGGTGAGTCAAACTTACCAATGATGATAAGATGGTACAGGGCAATAAGGTGGCAAATCTATGAAATCTTGTGTTGATAAGAATTTTTTTTTTTTTGGCATCACTGCTCTCCAGCGGTGGGAGTAGGAGGCCCAGCCCCACTGCTAGAATTGAACCTCCGTCCCACTGGGCCGTAGTCCCGGGCACAACCACTATGCCACCGGGGCTCAGCCATTGATAAGAATTTTAAGCACAAATATAAGAATATATTGAAATAGCTGAGTCATTTTCCTTACTAATGTTGCCTTTGACACTTCTCTTTTTCTCTTGATTGTATTACTAGCTGCATATTATTAGCACGAGCAATCAAAATGTAGTATTTAGGTTAGAATAGTTTATCATTCTAAAATTGAAAATGAATACTGTAAGAAAGAAGTTTGATTTACCACCTTTAATTGATATTTAGAAAATGGAATGGCAATTTAGATTTGTTTTCTGTGAAATTATTTACAGTACTGGTTTTATAGTATATTGTATCTTACTGCTAAATATATTTTACTCACCTCTGACTTACCATATTTCTTGAATTTAATATATTCTCTACTTGAATAATATATGATTCATTTTGTTTGTATTAAAGTCAAGTATTTTCTCATTACCATTTCTATATTTTTGATACCATCAGATTTTGTGATATTTTATTATAATCATTTTATACTTACTCTTTAGCCAACTAAATTAGATTTCTATTTATCTACTTTGCATGAATCAAATTATAGTATCATGGAAACAATAGACCTGTGATTAATTACTAAATAGTTACATTATGTAAATAATAAAGAACTTAAATCACTTAAAATTTCAATGGTAGGATTACCAATAATATAAATATGGACTATTATTTTTTCCAATCTTCCTGCTTTTCCTGTCTTCCATTTTTTCCATTCTTTGTTGTTTCTTTAACTTTTCCAGGAACGACAGATCACATTAATCTTGGTAGAAGGTCCAGACAAATCTATCCACCCAGTCATTAGTTGAACTGTAACAAAGTCAATGTAAATGATAGCTTCATGAACAAATTTGTTACGAGGCCAGTTAGCCATTGAGTAAGTACCGCAATATATTCTCGGAAAATTCTGCAGAAGGAAGTGGAATGAAAAAAACATTTGAAAGGATATAATTGAATCTGGATTATTTAATGATATAGATAGAAGCAGTCTGAATGATTCTTCTAATGATTTGTATGACTGATGTTAATAACAGCTAATGATAGTGTTTTGACCTTGAACATGTATTATTCTGCTATGAATATAACTATATATTCATATCACATGTAGGTTAAAAACATAGTACCTCCAGTCTAATATTTCTCTCCATTGATTTGTATTTCAGGTGTGATATCATAAAGCTGTAAAACTGAAGAAGGCCAGAACCTGTGTCATTAATAAACCTGTCAGAGGAGGAAAACTCAAGTTTTGTCCAGTAATAGAGAGCATTGGCAAAGTAGCAATACTGCAGCAGGCCAAAAGCTGAAAACTTGCAAGATCAGATAAAGCAAGGCAGTCCGAGGAAATTCTGAAACTCCCACATTTCACTGCATTACTTTAAAAAAATGTAGCATGTTTCTGATAGAAGGATAAATCCTTGAGAATTTTTTTCATGTTTTAATAATCAGACATTTATATGATAGATTAAAAAGTTGGCAGTTTCTCTTTACTCTTCTGAAGTTCCAGATAGATATTGTTTATTTTCATGACTCTGATTTGGTAGAATCATCAAATATAGGAGGAAGGGATTTTTGGAAATCCCCCAAACTACATAACTTGCCCATGAACAGCTAATAGGAATGCAAATGTGAAGAGCACTATGGAATGGGGCAACATGAGAATTAGCAATTGGATGAGAAGTTAATGAATTTCCAAAGAATCGAATATACATAAAAAATAAACTTGTAAATATTCACAAGGCACTCTGATTCACTTGCGATAACATTTTCCACAGTTTTAAAATTGTATGTATCCCATGTGATCTCTACACCTATTATAGATCTGCATTATTTCAAATAGAAAACAAGATGTTATTTGGTGTACGAGATATTTGGGTGAATAAGAAAAGAAGAGAAAAAATACTACCATGAAACATGTTTGACATCCAACAGATAAAGGGAAGAACAAAATTAGGTAGGAACAGCTCTCAGAATTTATCAGATGAGTAAAATATCTTATTATTATTTTTTACAATGCAGTATGCAGTCTTTACAATGCCTAAGCTCAATACTGGAGGACTCCCTCACCTTTCCATCATAGGCTGGTTTAATCACCCTGCCTACCTTAGTCCTTTGTTGGAAGCTGACTGTGAGAATGATGCCCACAGTGTGACTCTGCTGAGGAGCCCAAGGAGAAGAACTGGGGTCATTCTAAAACAATCCCTAAAGCAAGAGGTTCAAAAGAGAGAAACGCTATTGCTGAAGTATGTTTTCTGTAATATCCTGAGTTTATTGTAATTATATTTCATTTTTATTATCATATGTAACTTGTAAAACATTCCAAAGAGAACTTGAAATCAATGGAAGAAATGAGGAGTTAACATTTTATTTTCTTTTTCTCACATGAGTGTTCTTTAAATGTCAAAATAGTAAATGAGCAGCATGTCATTATTCTTTAAACTATTCTATAATTTTATTATAATTATGACCAAAGTTCTAACTAGATATGTTACTGGTTGTATTTGTCTGGGTAGACTAGAGGAAAAAAAATCATAGATATACATCTGTGTATAGAAAAGACCTTGATATATAAGAGCAATTGAATATTGAGAAAAAAACCTAGTCCAACCCAGATCAAATTAATATGTCCAATACTAGCCCATATGACCAATAAAGTCCTTTTTAGACTCATGAATGATGCAATGATTCATGCAATGATGCTGCCTGCAGGAAGATCATGGGCCAGTGGGTGGGAAGTGGCAGTGTCGGCATCTCATGGCTCCTCCAGCTCCGTAGCTGCATCAGGGTAGGTCCCTGTGGCTTCTACTCAGCGATATCCGATATTGTCAAGGGAGTGGGCCTATATCCCGTCTCCAATGAGCTATTTATCTCCTTAGTCCCTCCAAGTGAGGTCATCAAGCTGGGGCATGATTGACAAGTCAAACTCCATCCCTTTACACGTGAGTCTTAAATTGACAATAGATTATGGAACTACCATAGTGGTATAAAGAGGTTATTCTAATGAAAAGGTAGGAAAAAAGTAAAAGGAAGAATGGCCCCAGCACTGATGCAATAAGAGGGAATAGAGAATAAGTAATAATAAAATTGTGCTGTCAGATGTCAAAAGAGTATCAGAGCCGTTAATGTTTTGTCTTAAATATGGTCATTACTAAGTATAAAAGTGTGTTAGAAGAAAATTTTAAAATATAGATTTCATATTGTGGAAATTAATATAAGAAAAAATTAGCACTACAAGCTATATGGAACTAATGCACAACCTAATATGTTTCTATATAATATCAAAATGCACTTAGAAAAAATTATATCTGTTGCTCAACATAAAAATTATTTCAGAAATTATTGAAGCATTTAACATAGAGAACCAGAAATATACTGGGCAAATTTAATATGAGCACACAAAATGCAGCAAAAGCTGTTTTACTGCACAATTAACTGTGAAGAGTGTTCATTTGTTTAACTGACATATACATCTTATGGGTCAGAAAGATTGTCTTTTGTTTTCATGGCATATGAATACAGATAATGGAAGCTCTATCAACGTCAGTCTCTCGCCCTAGGTAGTGGCTTCATTTGCAGCCTCGTTCCGTTATAGGCAGCACCACAAACAGCAAACTGCAAGTGACTCCGAATGAAGATCATGAGCAACATGTGGAGGAGGCAAATCATTGTTGTCATCCACTGAGATTTTAGGCTTGCTTAATGCACAACATGATGTAACAAAATAAGTCTGAATTATATGGCATAGAAAAGAGAATTGTTTGCTTGTGATTTCTCAAAGGAAAAAGAAAGGTCTTTTCCATACCACATGCCTGAGAATTATTTAATTTCAATTTGGTGGTTGATCAAATGCTTGAATACAAAAAGAAAATTAGAAACCCTGATATCCTGCACAAGCTGGATTTCACAGATTAGATATTGATAAGATTATTACAGCACTTACATTCATTGGTATTTAAAAATGATAAAACCCAGCTCTTCGCCGTTGGATTGCGTGTGATTCATAGCGAACCTATAGAACAGTATAGAACTCTCCTTGTGGGTTTCTGAGCTATGAAAGTAGAAAGCCTCCTTATTCTCCAGCAGAGCAATTGGTAAGTTCAAAGTGTTGACGTCAAGATTAACAACTCAATGTGTGAACACCGTGATGATACTCACAATGATATTAAAGATGCCTGGTAGCGAAGGTTCTGGAGCATGACTTAAGAAACAAATCAGAACACTGACATTTCGGTGCAGGACTATGCCTTGGTTATGAATTATCACTTTAGAGAGTCATCATAAGAATTGTATTACTTAATCTCTAGATTTTCTAAGCTCAGCTTCAGTATTGCTATTAAATGAGATTATCAGTTTGCAACATGGATTCCCCAAAGTTGCTCATGATAAACGTGTGGATCATCAAGGGATTTTGGGAAATGCCTCATAACAATTATCTTCAGAGAACTAATTATCCCTTATCACATGAAGAATCTTATCTATGTGCAGTTAATAAAGCTATGCAATTTGATAATATTCCCAAGTTTGTTTATTTTGAGCTCTTTTATAATTGATAAATCTTGCATTCTTATACTGATTGATTTTCTTACAGTTCATTTTGGAAAACATGGAATTAAGCAACCTGAAGAAATATTATAGAGGTATAAATATAGGCATACAGAAATGAAAACATATTACCATATGTGGCAGTCATGTAATCATTTCAGTTTCAGGATTGGGAGTGTAAGGGTGGACTTTCCCCCAGTGCAAGTGAGTGGTGCTCAGCCCTTGGGAGATATTGCAGCTGACAAGATATATGGCAGCATGCTGATGGACTCTGAGTCCTGGAAACTTGAGGAGTTACGGGAGACCACTGCCAGCACTGAGATGCTTCAACTGCTGCTGGATACACAAGACTGCACCCACTGGCCTGTGATTGTCCTGGTGTCATTGCACACGCTTCATGAATCAGAAGAAGACTTTATAGACTGGTATCAGACATATGGGCTAATATCGGACTTGTGACCTTGGAATGGACTGGGCTGGGATGTTTTCTTCATATACAGTTACTCTTGTATATAAAACTCCTTCTTATACACATATGCATGTATGTCAGGCAAGGTTCTCTTAGAGAAATAAAAATCAGGACACTAGTAATTCATTTTATATATTTATATATAGAGAAAGGTATATAAGATAAGAAAGAAACAGTTAACTATAAAGCAGTACAGATTGCTCAGTGCAACTCACTTGTGTGAGGCAGCTAGAAGACTGGCAATCCTTCAAGTCTTGAGGGCCGCTGAGAGTAATCCAGGCTATCTGGTCACAGGCAGCAAACAGCAGAGCAGGTCGCCAAGAGTCAGCCAGATGACAGAGTCCAACAGTTCCCAGCTCAAGAGATGTATATCCCAGGAGGTTGGCGAAGTAGGGCTTGAAGGATCCTCAACTCACAGCAACACCATTAGGTGTCCCACGGGTAGTGTTGTTTGGAGGTCGAGGCGCAGGACGAACAAGGCAGCTCTCTGGTCTGAAGATCCAGAAGCAAGAGAGAGGGCAGGACTTGCCGAACCCTTCCCATCTCTGCCTTTCAATTCATCCCACGTGTTAATTGGCCGTGCCGTCACAACAGACCCACCAATCTTCTGTGGCCATGTTGGCATAACAAACCCACGCATCACAGCGTATCTATGAATTTGTTTCTCTTGTCTACCTGGACTAACACAATGTATAACAATAGGGATATAGGTCTAAATTCATATATTTGTAGGCTAAATATTCAAGTAGCAGACAGACATTGGGTCTCTACTCGAGTATTCCATCAATGCAAGAACACTTTGTTCTAATAACCCAACATTCTGTGTTGCTCAACTTCCCAACACAATAGCTGAACTCAAAATGGGCAAATAAGCAAACGTGGTGAACAAAGTTGATAGTCCATGGCTATTAAACAATCTAGTGCCTGGGGTTTTAAAGGCTCGAGGTTAAACAAGTGGCCATTTCTCAGGGAAGCAACAAAGCCCACATGGAAGAAGCACACCAGCATGTGTGATCATGAGGCATCAACCAAAACAGGTACCAGGCATCAGAAGCTGTGCATCACTATGTATTGAGGCTCCATTGTAAGCTGCTTTGCTACACTGCTCTGTGCTGCCTCTGATACACCTCAACATCTGATATCCCTGCTGCTGCCCCTCACCTTGCGCGTGTGCCACGTTTGGGCCAACTCTGCTCTTCTTGCCTGTGGGCCGACTCTGTCTGTCCTTCCAGCCACTTCACTGCTGGTTTCCTTGACCAGTAGCCCTTGTGGTTAAGAAGGACCTTCAGTATATTAGCTTCCCCCACAACAGTGAGTTGGACTGAACTTTCTGTACTGCTGTATATAATTGATTAGCTGTTGCATTTACACATACAGTGTATATATTATAACTGTACATTAAGATAGCAGCCCAGCCTAGCCCAGACTAAGTCTGATGTTATCCCATAAGTTGAATATACTAGTCCATAGATATATCTTCAGACTCACACAGTACATGCAATCATTCAAAATGCAGGAAGATCACAGGACTGTGGGTGCAAAGTCTTTTGGATGTAGTGGCAGGGGAATTGTCTCCAGTGCTCTCTTAGGTCTCAGCATTGCTCTACATGACTTGACAACAGGAATGTCATGCAGAGAGTGAGTGTTACCTATTTCCAGGGCAAAAGAGAGACCAGCCTTGAAGAGCCAGTAACATTACTGCTTTTTCATATTCCAAGACTGTTTTGTGCAGACTTACCCATATTTTCTGTTTGATAAAAGAATGATAAGTTTTATAGCAACTTCTCTGGATCAGGATTCTCAATTATTTGAAAATTAAAATCTAATAATCCCTCGTGATTATTTTATCTTAAGTGCCAAATCACTTAGAACCCTGACATAGTGAAATTGACACAAAGTGTATATATTTTTATTTAAAAATATATCAAAATAGTAATCTTGCTTCTTGATATAGCTTCCATTTAAGTCTTAAGAGAGTGTTTTCATCCCCCAAAGACAAATATTGGGTTGCCAATTGAGAGAACAACATTTCAAAACTAACAGTTTTTCCAAGGAAGAAATGTGAGATTATCTTGCTCCCAGGAAGGTTTACAACTTTAGAATAACGATCAGTAGAATTTACTCAATGACTGCAAGTAGTAATAGTAGTAGTGGCAGTAGTAGTTGTATTCCTTTCCTGGACATTGGTGGCATTGTTGTCTAAGTGTGAGGCTTACTAAAAGCAAGTTCAGCAGGTCAAGTCCACCATGAGGTTTTCTTAACCCTTAAAATTTTTCAAAACCATAAAGTCACTGAGTCAGAATTAAGTAAATGGCAATTGTTGTTTGTTGGTGAAATTTCTATGAAGAATTTTGCCCTTTTCTATTTATACCATATCAAAATTTGCATTTCTTATAAATATTTTTGAATCCTTGGAACTAAAAGAATCCTAAAGGAAAAAGAGCAGCACTTTGGAATGGACAAGGAACTATTTTCTAATAATAAAATTCATAAGAAAGCCTTTTCTACTTTCTATCTTTGAATAATAAGTAAATTTAATGTCATGATTGGAGAAGGGAGAAAAAAATGGACCCAACTTTTCTGGTCTTTTTCCCACAATGCAGTTTTCTATTTTCTTAAAGTTTCTTCATGCAAAGTCCAAAATCTTCCTTTGTCTTATGAGAAACTTATGAGGATTTTCCATTTTGGGATTCTGGCGGGAAAAAAGGACACAGTTATTTGAGCTGACTTTTCGGCCTTTAAATTAACTGGTACAGCAGTATGTTCAGAAGTTATTGTTTTGATTTGAATTTTTTAAAAACAATTGCATTGGCACTTCTTCCACATAAACAATCAAATAACTCAATTATATAGAGAAAAGTTATGCAATCATTGCCATAATAAATTTTAGAACACTTTTTCTTCCTTGCAATCATTTTTATTAGTGTGATGGTGTTGATTAGCTCTTTTTAAATGTGGCAAAAATGTGCACAACAAAACAGTCTCCAATTCAACAACTTCTCCATGTATAATTCAGTGCCATTGGTTATACTCTTTATATTGTGTACCATTATTGATAGGATGCGAAGTCAGTAACCAACAAACTGGTTTATCAGGGACTGGAGTGGGGCGTGGGGCATGTGAGGGGAAACTGGAGAGCAAACAATGAATGTCGGGGAGAAGAGCTCTAGAACTAGTTGTGATGACCTGTATATACAATGCTTTATTAAAAGTGAATTAACTATGTAAGTGCATGATGTGTGCATGGTAGTTCAAGGAAACTAATGAAAAAACCCAATGCTCATCCATGATTACCATGGATAAATGCAGAAATGTTTAATCTGAGGGATATTGGGTCTACATTAATGGTCATGGGATAATTTGAAAAATGCTATCAATAATTGTTGATTTAACCTCTTTCAAAAGACAGCTGAAAGAGACTAAAACCAGTGTGTCATATCTACAACTGCAACTACATATCTACAACTACTTACTTATTGTTGAGACTTGTATAAACCACTTTTGTTTGGAATAAACCTGTACATTTATGAACTAAAATTTAGTATCAATGCTTTTCAAATTCCATCTGTTGGTGTTAGCTCTTCCTCTTTATGTATCAGAAACTATGCTTACAGAATTCACTGATATGATTTCTTCTGTTTGGGTGTGCATATGTCCTATTTGGAAGCGGTTTAGAATTGCTCCTCTCTGAACTTCAATACATAATTGAAGTGAAGTTCTTGCCAACTAGATATTTGTGGTGGATATAGACAAATAGTTCATGATACTGCATATGGTAAAGCCTGTATTGTTCTTTTAAGAGGAAAGATAATTTATATGACTGGAATATAGAATTCTTTCAGAGTGTACAAATACCTGCTTTTATATATATGGACGCTCATAAAGGACATGTAGGGAATTGGACCCAGTGGTGCTTTGTTGCTCAGATATAGCACACTATTTCTAAAATAATATAATATAATTCATCTTGGTTTCTAGTGAATAAAAAGAAAATTTTAAGACATTTGGGGAGAATGAGTAAAATGAGATTTATGTTTGCATATATTTGGAAATACTAAAAATTAAAAAAACTCTAATGAGAATAGTAAAATCTAAGAACTTCTTTTAAAGATGAATACAACAATTTTTTCCTGTTAGACTACTCTTAAATTACTTTTATATTTAATACACAAAACTATGTGGGATTCAAGTATCCCATCAACATTTAAAAACACATATTACTCATTAAATATGTCTTTGAACAAAACCCCAAACAATGGTACTTTTAAAACATAAAATCAATCTTGATATCTTTATTTCCCTACAGGATCTCATAATATTGTAGGGGGCAAGAGAAAATAATTTTTTTAGAAGACATGATTTGTTTTACTAGTTTAAATATTTCAGGTAATGAGGGAAACAGGGATTAAATTTGATGAATCCATTTTTCTCTAAGATACATCCATTTTCTGACGCTCTTCTGTTGTCATTGGTGAATTGCTTCTAACTCATCATGTACTTCTGTAGAAGAGAAGAAAACATTGCCTGGCTTGCAACATCCCCATAATTTTTGCCCTTTGTGTCCATTGTTTTAACCATTGTATCAACCCAAGTTATTGATCATCTCCTCCCCAGACCCCTCCTTTTTTTTTCTTTAACATACCCTCTACTTTACCAAGTGCCATAGTCTTCCCCAGGGAGTGTTCCTTGTGAGGACAAGTTCCTATATATGAAACTAAGTTTTGTAGAGTGATTTCAGTGGACAGAAATATTATGTCCGGATCTGGAGCTTATTATTTCTTCAATATTTTGTCACCCTTGTTTTCATTCTGCTCTAGAACACTGCCATGTGAACTCCTGAATTTTGACTAATTAGCCCCTGAAGCTTTGAGAATCAGAAGAATCTTTCAAAGGATTAATGTACTTGGAATGGGCTCTTCTACAAAATTTTGTTAACATTTTCCTTGCCATAAGCCATTATCTGTACATATATAAATGTCCTAAGACATTTGGTACTGAGCATGGTTCTAGATCAGAGGTTCTCAACTTTCCTAATAATGTTGCAACCCTTTACTATAGTTCCTCATGTTGTTGTGATCCCTATCTATACAATTATTTTCATTGCTACTTCATTGCTGCAATTTTGCTACTGCTGTGTATCGTAATGTAAATATCTGATATGTAGGATGTATTTTTATTGTTACAAATTGAACATAATTGAACATAACTAAAACATAGTGATTATTCACAACATGATATGTAATTATACATTGTGAAATATGTATGTGTTTTCTGATAATCTTAGGCTACCCCTGGGAAAGGGTCATTTGACCTCAAAAGGGGTTGTGATCCACAGGTTGAGAATAGCTGTTCTATAGAACCAAATCATAAGGATGGATTTTAAAATTTAATTTGCAAGTGTGATTTTTTAAAGGAATGGATAACTTATTTCCATAGTTAGTGAAGATCTTGCTTCTACTGGTAAGAGGGAAATAATAAATAATTGACACGTGCGGCAATTTTAGTATGGAAAATATTTTCCTAATTGATCAAATATTGAAAAGGATAAAGCAATCAGTTCATGGAAAATGAAATATGGCAATGGACCCATGTTCATAGATTCACTGATGTTACCATATCTTTCACCATCTTGAAGCAGCTGGCTTGGTAGAATGATGGAAACACCTTCTAAAGACAAAATGATACTCCCAACTATGTAGCAATAACATAATGCAAATCTCTCCATCATGATAACTTCCATGAATAGCTGGTCTATTAAATAAAGTTTCTTTGAGAATATGGTCTACTTTTAAAAGAAGTGCATGCTATGAAAAACTGTGCTTTGCTTTTACTGGGAATGGTTTATCATCTGACTTCTGATTCCTTTGACTTAAGTTAGTGACCTGCAATAGGGCCTATCAATCTTGGGAGACATCAATAGTTATCTTGCCCACTGACTTTGTATTCCTTTGTTTTGGCTCTCAGAAATCTGCTGATGAATCTTAGGTTCATCAGCTTCTGAACTGAGAAGAATCGGGCAAAGCCCCTCTCTAGTATGAAATCTTTCCCATGGACTTGGAAGATGCCAGTCCCTAAATTTACGTGAGCCATTTTCATGATATAAATCCATTTCTTTCTCTTTTTTCTCTAGATAACCCACCTGAAGGAATGTATATCTTATCATGTGTTGTTTGTTTATAGAAATCACTTGATTAGTTGCAACATGTATAGTTCCCCCATACAAAATAACACAAAACACTGCCTGGTCTTACAGGCATCACAATCATTTTTATATTTGAGCCCATTGTAGCCAGAGGGTCATTTCACCCCAGTGAAGGATTTCTTCTTTTTCTCTCAGCCTCTATTTTATTAAGTATAGTTATCTATGTCAAGAACTAGTCCCCTGTGATAAAACTAGAAACAAAACAACTAGGCAAACAAAAGCCTTCACAGCCATCATGTGTATGAGAACACATAAATACTATGACTTGGACTATGCTGTCTTAATTCTCAGGAAGATATCTAAGCCTTTTAGCACTTTAAAAATATCTTTTGTTGTAATGCTCATTATGATCACTCATTCAATATTGTAATGGAATACCTAACAGGAATTCAAGTAATGAAAATAAAAGTTATCCAAATTGGGAAAGAATAAGAAAACTCTATATTTTCTGATGCTATAGTCCTAAATATAAAAGCTAAAATGCTCAATATGAAAATTATTAAAATATTAAGAGATTAATCAATTAAAAATCAATCACAGTGCTTAAAATTTAGAAAGAACATTTTGAAAGGGAAATCAAGAAAATACTACTATAATAGAAACCTAACATATTAAATACTTTATGATAAATCTAACTAGAGATACATAAGACATATACAAAGTTACAAAACACTACTATAAGAAACTGAAAGACATATTGTGGCAGTCATGCACTCTTGTGTCAATTTCAAGATTGGGAGTATAGGGGTGGATTCTAGCTTGTCAATCTGGAGGTGCAATGAGACCTCTGTGTAGGCACAGCTTTCAACTTAGAATTCTGGGAAATCTCACGATATTTCATCTTGAAGGTGAAGGAATCACAGCTAAGTCCCTTGTAGATGCTCTACTGACAAGACACAAGACTCATTCCTTGGGAGACATTGCAGAGGCAAGATATGTGGCAGCATGCCTATAGACCCTGAACCCTGGAAACTGGAGGAGACACAGTAGACCCCTGGCAATGCTGAGATGCTTCTACTGGTGCTGCATATACAAGACTCTGAACCCACTGGCCTGTGGTTATCCTGGTGTCATTGCATGTGTTTCTTGAGTCTGAAGAAGATTTTATAGACCAGTTTCAGACATATGGGCTAATACCTTGGGCTGGACTAGGTTGGGATGTTTTCCTAATGTACAGTTGCTCTTGTATATAAAACTCTTTCTTATACACATATGTATGTTTATGGATTTATTTCTCTATCCTACATATATCTTTATCAGAAGGAAAAGCAAACATTTCCAAAACGAGAATATTATCAGAAGTGATATACAAACATATGCAAGCACAATCAAAGTCCCATTGTTTCTTTTTAATAATTGGAAAATCTAATTATCAATTTCATAATGTAAATGAGTGAGACACTAGATAATCTAAGTACTACTAAAGAAAACCAAATTAAGAAAATTCACAGATCCTGGTCTTAAAATCTCATACATATCTATAATAGTCAAAATAGCCAATAGTGTTACAGTGACAGATAAGTATACCAATAGATCAATATTGATAATCTAGAGATAAGGTCATTCAAAAATGAATAAAAGTCATCATATAGCTATCAGTTTTTCATGTGGTAGTTTGAGAGTTGTTGTGATGCTGACAGAAATATCACCAGTATTTCAAATACTAGTAGGGTCAACCAAGGTTAATAGTTTCTAGGAAAGCTTCCAGAATAAGAACAGACTAAAATGAAGGAGAAGAATGTCAACTTCTGGTCATTAGCCATTGCAAACATCATGAGTAGAAAAAAAATACTGTGAAATATAGTGTCTGAAGATGTGTCTCTCATATGGGAAGTTAAAATATGAATGGGGAAAAACTGTTCTCTGAATATAGAGCAAATCATAATGATGTGGTTGTGTAAAGCTGTCAAGATCATTGTTTGCTGATGGGCATGGCTCAAAATGAAAGATACAGCTGCAAACATCTGTTAATAATTAATAAGATACAGCTGCACCTATAAAAAGATGTAGGTGCAATTTTCCCTAAGAATCAAGTTATAGCTGATGACGTCTCCATGAAGATGGGGTCTAGGGATAAGAAGGCACTAAAAAGGGCTGGCCATCCTTTTTCTCCTTCCTCCATACCTCGGACAGGTCTGCTGCCTGAGCTAGCTGCCTTGCATGGTCGCACTGAAGTACCTCTCCACTGCCTGAACTGGCTGCATGGAATGAACACACTCCCCAGCTGGCCAGGTCTACAATCTCACATCGCCACACTGTGAGCTCCGCTGTTACTTGCTTCACCACAACCACCACCGGGCTTGCTTATGCTTCACCAGACCCTTATCCCAACTGCATTTTTGACCCTTGGTCTATGAATTGGAAAAACTTTCAGCACATTAACTGACCTACAAATGTGAGTAAAACTGAGAGCACTCTCTCTGTTTATCGGTGGGCTGATTTCTTGTTATATATAACAATATAAACCCTTTCACAATATAAAACCCTCCACCTGTATAGATTCATGTGCTTCCTGATTTTGCTTCTCTAAAGAATGCAACCTATTTCAACAGTCAATACAACTATTATGTAAATTTACACAATACACACTATTGCAAACAATGAACAAAGTGAATAATTCTTTTGATATTTTTTATCTTAAGTAGATCAAATGTGCAATCAAGATTTATTCCCAAGTATTGGTGATTGAAATGCACAATTACAAGCAAAGACAAAACCAGAACACCAAACTCAATGCTAACAAGTCTATGCCAACTCAAATCAACGGCCTCTATTGGTTTTTGTTTATGACAGAAACCCCATTCTTTCTCTTGTGGAAACTGCTAGTTTTGAACAGTTTTCCATGGGGATCTTAGTCTAACGTGTCATCACACCACCATCATGACTCCTTTAGTAGCAAAGATAATGGATAGTAGTAAGAAATAGAACATTCTTGCTTTTCAGTAGTTGAGAGAGGATTTGCATAGCAGCTTTATCTAATGCAATACATCATTTGATCACTTGTCTGCTGCTTCCGTAACCACTGCTTGTGGATACAAGCAAGAAAATCTTTTGACGATTTTAAACATTGCTCTATTTGTCATCATGCTACCTATTGGTCCTATTGTGAGGATGTAATCTAAACTGAAGATTGAAATTCTCTATCTTCATCAAAAAGTGCTTCAAGACCTCCTCACTTAGCAAGAAAAGTTGAGTCATCATCATATTGCACACTGTTCATAAGCATTTCTCCAATTCTGATGCCTCTTTCTTCTTTGCATAAACCAGCTTCTCTGATAATTTTCTCAGTATATAGATTGAATAAGTCTATTGAGAAAATATGATGCTTACATACACTTTTCCTGATATTAAACCATACAATATTCTCATTTGGTTTACTCAATTGCCTCTTGATCCAGTACCAGATCCTCATGAGGACAATAAAGGGACGTGTTATTATGGTGCGTTTTGGTCCATACAGTCAAATTCCTCTGCATAGTCAATGAAGTACAGGTAAACATATTTCTGGTATTCTCTGATTTTAACCAAGATCCATCTAACATAACCAATGATATTCCTTGCTTCACACCCTCTTCTGAATCTGGCCTAAAATTATCTCAATTCTCTGTCAATGCATTGCTGTAATCATTTTTCAGTGACCTTAAGCAACATTCTTTCTGTGTGTGTGTAATATCAATGATGCTTTTCTATAGTTTAAATTTTCTTTTGGACCACATTTCTTTGCAAAGGGTTCAGCTATGAATCTATTCCTGTCTGTTGGTCAAGAAACTGCCTTCCAAGTTTCCTGACATAGACAAGTAAATGCTTCTAATGGTTCTTCAGCTTTCTTAAACATTTTATTGGATACTCCATCAATTACTGGAAACTTGTTTTTAACTCATGAAGTCAGTGAAGTTTGACCTTCTTTCAGTACCATTTATTCTTGCTTATATGCTACCTCCTGAAACCATGGAATGTTGACTACTCCTTTGGGTAGTCCAAACAGTGTCTGGTCTTAGTTGCTGATATCGAACATCTCCATTTTATCTTCCCACAGATATAATTAGTTTTATTTCTCTATAGTCCATATTTTCCAACTTCTGTTTCATCCTCTTTGTTTCTGACTTTTGTATTCCAATCACCACTACTTATCAATGCACCTTGATTGCAAGTTTGATTAATATGAAACAGAAGTCAAAGGTAGAATTTTTAATTTTCTCATTGCTAGTTCTTGTGGTTAATGCATAAATTTAAATAATAGTTGCATTGATTAGATTACCTTGAGAACAGATAGATTTAACCTCATCACAGACAGCATTGCATTTTATGATGGATTTTTCAAGATCCTTTCTGACAATAAGTGTCACAACAATCCTATCAATTGTGTTATTCTCAATATAAAAAATCACATGACTTCCTGATTAAAATAGCCAATAATAGGACATTTAGGCTCATTAATGCCTGCAATAGTGATGTATATGCCTCATATATCATTTTTGACCATTTACAAGTCTCCTAAATTCATATTTCAAACCTTCTATGTTCCAGTCATTAGTATGAGTTTTGCACTCTTTCTCTTTTCTGTGAGTCAGGACACATCAACTGATGGAGATCCCAAGTTCTCCTCTCACATCATTACAGTAAACTTCCTTCCAAGACACCAGCCATTTTTCAGTGATGTTATGAGTGCCCTCCTACCTGAGGGACCCATCCTCCCACACGAGCTCCAACAATGCTCTGCATCCTTCGTTTAAGTTTCCAAGGTCTGACAATGTGTTCAAAGTACGTATATGCTTTACAGAGATTTCTTCCTCCTCATTGGTAGCCTGGTCCTTCTTCATTGTTCTTAGTCTGCAAGTTCTACTGAAACCTGTTCCTCTTGGGTGATCCTGCCAGCATTTGAAATACCATTGAAAGAGCTTCTAGCATCCCAGCAACACGCAAACCATCACATGGGACAAACTGATGACAAGTGGTACCACTCGTAGAATGACTTTCTGATGCCATTTTACAGGTTATCTTGTGGGGGGACCAGCCTCCACAACCAAAAGCATCCTAAGGGGCAGTTGTTTAATTAAAGAGTACATTAAAGAAACATCAGGCACAGCATGCAAGGGCTAACCTCTTTTAATGGCAAAATTGAGAGAGAAGGAGAGAGAGAGAGAGAGAGAGAGAGAGAGAGAGAGAGCTAATTTGTTCTCTAACAGACTTATATAACCTTGGGGCATGCAAGCCCTATTAGACACATATGTAATAGGAAATGGATGTGTCAGAAGTATACATGTAACAGGATGGGGAGGTACAGGAGTCATACAGGTGACAGGCAGGCCCATAGTTAGCAAGGTGGAAAGGCCCTAGGCTTAACTTTTGTCTGAAATAACTTGCCCGTCAGTGTCCTGAGTTCGTTTTCAGGGGGATAATCTCTGGTCCTTATCAGAAGGGAGTGAGTCATATTTAGGGTAGGGCAGACAATAGCATCTGATTACTCTTAACAACAGCCTCTGGGTGTACTAGAGAGCATAAGCTTATAAGCAACCCCTTTAAGTTGGCATTATTTAGAGGGGGAAGGAATTGTGAGGAATAGCTTACAGTTAGGAGAATGTGACTGAGATTCATCTCCAAATCTTGACCATAACGGCCTCCCTAAAGCACAGACTTCTTACATATGAGCGTACAGAATCTGTTCAATTACACTCTCTACCCAATTCTGGGTTTCCTACAGTTCTGCCTTTTGACAATAGTTATGAATGGGTATTTTTAGACATTCCCAAAATTCAGATGAAACTTTATGTATATACATCTGAATTTTGAATATCTTTAGATTAGAATCAACTCATGGAGTACTAATATGTTAGATGAGCTGGCTATATTGAGCAAAATCAGGAATATTCTAAGCAAAGAAACACAATAGATCATTAAAATACAGGAAAGAAAGAAAAGATTAAAATGATTGTTATAAAAGTCTCCGAAATTTGTTTCTTAGTGTAGAGTGACTAAGGCAAAAGGAAGAAGTGATGAAGTAAAAGAGCTAAATGGAAAACATCAAAGGGTAGCTGAAGGACACAAAGTAAGGTATTGTAATAAAATTTGCAAAGGTCTGCAGTTTGAAAACCAGAAAAGAAAGGACAGGATAAACATATTGACTCAGTGGTATTGAGAGTTTTTTGTTGTTGTTGTTGCTGTTTTGGTACAGTTGCATCACGGAAATATACTGTGTACCTAATATTGAAATATTTGTGAAGCATCATAAGAAGAGAGAACATAGTCACTATATCAATGATTACTTGACAACATTCAACAATTGTAAGATGTAGTAAATTATCCAATTAATTATCCAATTAATTTGACAGAAAAAGCCAAACTGCAATAAATGAGTTAGCGATAAACAAAGCTCCAGGAACTGACTAAATATCATCAAGTATTTCTGCATACTGTTAAAACCTTGGAAGTCTTCATTAGTTCATGCCAAGAAATTTGGAAGATAACCACCTGGCCAAATGACTGGCAGTGATATGTATTTATTCCCATTCTAACATAAAGTGACCTCCTAGAATTCAGAAATTAATCGAATAAGACTATTTGTGACAGTCCCCTAGCTGGTGTCAGTTGAGGTTTAAGAGTGTAGGAGTGAAAAAAAGAAAAAAGAAAAGAAAAAAAGAGTGTAGGGGTGGAGTCAATCTGGAGATAGCCAGTGATACCTCTGTGTGGGCATGACCTTCCCTCAGAATTCTGGGAGTACAGTCATGTGGGTCCAACGGTGGTGGCTCTGGCAACAATCAAAACTGATTGACAGGTTGAATTCCACCCGTACATGTTTCAAGTTGACATGAAATTATGTATCTATCATAGGATGTGAAATCTTTAAGAAAGTGTTAAAACTTGTTAATTAAAAATAAATGGTGCCAGCAAAACTGGATATTCATTTGAAGAAAATGAAACAGTACCCATAACTCATCCTATAGACAAAAGCAAACTCTAAATGCATTAATACTTAAATGTAAAACTAAAATCTACAAAGAACACTAAAGGAAAAAAAAACAGAATTATTGTTGATGGTTTTAAGTTCCATTCAGTAGGCTCTGACCCATAATAACACTATCCACAATGCCCCTCAACACTGCACAGTTCTGCACTATTCTCATAATTGTTCTTATGCCTGATTTCATTGATACAAGACACTGCAGCAATCTATCTGGTCGCGAGTCTTTCTCTTTATCACTGATTCTTCACTTTACCATACACGATGTCCTTCTCCATGGACTGTTCTCTCCTGACAGCATGCCAAAATTATGTAAGACAAAGTCTTGTTATACTTCCATCCATGGGACCCTGGCTTTAGTTCTTTCTGAAGAGATCTCTTTGTCCTTTTAGCAGCCAAATGTGCGTTCAATATTCTTTTCATCATCAAAATTTAAATGCATCTATTCTTCTAAAATCTTCCTTATTCAATGTAAGCATACATGAGATGCAATGGCGTATACCATGGCTTTGGTGAGACACACCTTACTCCTTAAAAAATGATCCCTGTTCTTCAATAAGTGTTTGCACCAGATTTAACTAATGTAAAAAATCTTTTAACCTCTTGACTTCTGCTTCCATCGCACCGATTGTGGATACCTGCAAGACAAAAATCTTTGATAACTTCAATCTTTTCTCCACTTATCATGATGTTACCTATTGGTACAGTTGTGAGGACTCTGATCTTCCTTACTTTAATTGTAAACCAAACCAAAGGTTGCAATCTCTTATCTTCATCAGGAAATACTTCAAGTTCTTCTCACTGTCACGAAGCAAGGCTTTGTCGTCTACAAATCATTGCAGCTTGTTAATAAAACTTCCTCAAAAAACGATGGCACACCTCCTTCGTAGGAGTCAGCTTCTGTGATCATGTGCTCAGCATGCGTAGTGCACAAGTGTGGTGAGAGGATGCAAACCCGATGCACACTTACCCAGATTCTAAACCAGGGATTGTTCTTTTGTTCTGTTCACAAAACGGCATATGGATCAGTGGGTAAGCTCCTAAGAAGCACAATGAAGTGTTCTGAAACTCCGATTCCTCTCAAGTTACTCACAGTTTATTCTGATCTACAGAGATTAATGCCTTTGCATCATCAATAAAAGCCAAAGAAGCATCTTTCTGGTGATCTCTGCTTTGAACCAAGACCCAGCTACAATGAGCAGTGATATCTGTGACAAACAAGCCTGCACTTCCAGCAGTCCAGTGTCAATCTGCTGTGGTAAATCTTGTTAGATGAACAGAAGTAAAATTTGACTTGTGTGTGGTATCAATCATATAATTGTACAGTTTAAGCCTTCTATGTAGCCTTTCTTTGGATTATTACATTAATACAACCACATGAGTGAAACCTGATTTTTCAGTCATCACCTTTTATGTTTTTTTAATGGTTTTGCTCTTTCTTAAATTGTCATTTTCTATGTAGATGGCATTTTTCTGTTTATTCACTAATGATGTGGACTAGAACATAACTAAATGATATTAATATTCATAAACCACTATTTTGAATATAAAAAGAAAAGTTTTTCATCTATTTTATATATCATATAAAATAGCAAAATCAGCATGCTTCTACTCCATTATTATCCAATTCCATATTCTAGTTTTTTATCAGGAGCCATTATATTTCAAATGCAGATTATGCCATGCTTGCATTATTAAAACTTATTAATAGAATTTATTAATAAAAATAATAAAATTTATTAATAAAAGGTATTACATAAATATAAATCATATTCTATGTCATGTTAGCATTGCCTCTTTAAGTCACAACTTACTCATACTTTCCTTTTTTTTTCTTACTCATACTTTCTGTATATGGTTTTAGATATATTTATATTTTGCATAAAAGGTTTCAGATTGCAATGTTGTCTGAGTTTTGCATTTTATTTATATATTTGTACTCCTTTTTAAATAAAAGATCTAGACTGAAATCTTTATAGGTACAGATGACCAGATATTCATAGAATATTGAATATACCAGGGACTGACAGAGAATGTGAAAAGTAGCCTTAGGACAAGTGCAATTCGAAGGCTTCCGAGAAGGAAAGATGGCAGTACTCCACTTGGATGTGCCATCGACACAGTGTTGAAAGAATGGTCTCAAGCATAATGAAGCTGAAAGGGAGACTGCGAGGCCAGAGAATAGTTTCTTCTACCTGGGAACGTTATGAGTCAGGACAGTTCCATTGGCATTTAGTGAAAACAACTACTAGTAGATTCACTAACACAATTGAAAGAAGCTTTATCTTATATATTGCAAAATATAAATCCACAGTTCTTTGGTTGATGCAGACTGACAGAGATCCTGTAAAGGATTCCCATACAGCAAATCTATGGGGGAGCAAAGAGCCCCATCTTTTGCCCAAAGATCAGCTGGTGACCAATCACTATTACTCTTATAATTGGCAGCTGAACACCTAACCCAAAGCAGAGAATTTTGAAAAGCCTGGAGCTGTCTATCATCAATCTGTCTGCCCGTCTGTCTCTATCTATCTATCTATCTATCTATCTATCTATCTATCTATCTATCTATCTCTATCTATCATCTATCTATTTATCATCAGCTTGCTTTTCTAAGTACTCAGCAGTAGATTCCTATGGGTATTCATTAAACCAACAGCTACCCAACAGTGAAGCAACAAGCCCACATAGAAGCATACCAGCCAGTGTGGTTCTGAGTTGTCATTGAGACCACGCAATGGTCATCAGAAGATTTACAAGAAACAGTAAACAAATGAACAAACAAAAGTGCATTGATGAGAATGTACAGGGGTTGGAGCAGAGACCCAAAGCCCATCTATGGACAATGAAACATCTCTCCACAGAAGAGTCACAGGGAGGGGGTGAGTCAGTCAGGGTGCAGTAGAGCACTAATGGGTCATGTAATATGCTTCTATTTCCTGGAGGTCTCCTCACCTCCCGCTATCGCAACCTCAGTGCTGCTTCCCAATCTAGTCTAGATGCGAGTAAGTACATAAATTTTAGGAAGCGATAAAACTCACAGCACATGGAACCCAGGAACAGGAATGGGTATAGAGATACCAAAAGGATAAGGGAAAAATGGAGGGGCAGAGGTGGAGAAGGAGTGGGGCACCAATCATAATAAATGGCACATTACCCACACATACCCAGCAGTCGATGTGGGATTTGAAAATAATTAACAATCTATAGTCTATTAGGGGGCCATGAATGTTGTGGAAGGGGTAGGGAAAAAAAGAGGAATTGATTCCAAGGGTTCAATGGAAAGTAAATGTCAAGGAAAAGAGATAGAATATATGTATGAATTTGTTGGATTCAATTGATGTATGGTTTGTAGCAAGAGTTTTAAGAGCCACCGATAAAATGATTCTTTAATTTTTTAATTTTTTTTTGTGGGCCTCACTGCCTTCTGTTGGTCATGGAAACCACACAGCGTCACTGGATTTGAACCGCCAAGCCCGGGGGGGCCGCAGTCCCACTCTCAACCACTTAGGCCACCGGGGCTCAGCCAAAAAAAATGATTTTTTAGAAAATAATTTGCCTAATTGCGTTTTTCCAAAATTAGCTAATTATTTTCAATGAATATGTTCTTAAAATCTGTTAACACATGTCAATGAATGCATTTTTAGTTAAACCTTATTCTTGGTTTCTATTGACAAATTGACAAATTGTCAAATTCTAACAAATGTACTGCTATATATGGTATAGCTGTGAAACTGATGGCAGTATTGAACCATAGGTCCTAACTCTATTAAAACATTCTGATATTGATTTATGAAAAACATTCACCAGATTTATTGTGTTAAAAAACATAGAAATGTTAAGCAAGATTACATTATAAAATACAATCCCTAAAAGCTTACAAGATAAGATTCCACCTCTGTTAATCAACGCAGTTTCTCTTGTTGATTAACACATCATATTAGATGGATTGAAATAGATGGCTGAAGAATAGAAGTTCAAAAGTAGAGTTTGTCGAAAAAGCTGCTTTTCAGTGGATTATATCATGTTGACCTAGTAGAAGGATGTTTACTTAAGCAAATTCACATTAGTATGCATTAGTATTTTGTTATAAATATGTGAATTATTGCTTTCTTTAACAAATATTTGAAATTTATTCAGAATGAAGTTATATCCATTTGACAAAAATAACTAGGATTACTCATGGTCTATTAAAGTGAAGTATTTTAAAATATTTAAATAAGTATGGTAAAAATAGTGCTATCATAACAGAGAAAGCAAAATAAAAATAAAGTAAACAAATTGAAAATCGTAAATCTTTGTAGTAGACTTTTTCAGTATTTTTATACTTCCAGAGTTGAGATTCTCATGAATATTAAATGCCCTTTACAATATCCTAGTAGTTATTAACTAAATGCCATGATTCCTGCTCCTATTCTTATAAAACTGAGAAACAAAAAACCAAAGCTATTGCCATTGAGTCGATCTCTTGTTGCCGTTGAGTAGATCTCTACTCCTGTGGGACCCCTAACTGCTTTCAAAGCGATGTATTCACAAGCAAATCCTCCTACCTTTCTTCCAAGGTAACCCTGGTTGACTACAGTGTTTAAACGTCAAATGTTTAACTGTTTGAACCACCCAAAGAACCTAAATATCTTAAAATGATACCACTTTTTGAAATGTATCCTATAGTACACTAATTTACACTTTAACTCTTCTCAGAAATATCTTTAAAATAAGACGAGGTAGTCATTTGCAAGTAGTAGGTCTGGGCATTTCTAAAGTCAGATAACTATAAGATTTTATATTTACTTTATCCTTTGCCTCAAAAGTTTTATCACAAGTTGGTGGTTCTGCCAAAGTAGTTGACAAAGATACAAACTTCTAATCAAGTATGCTACATTTGAAGTATGATATTTATTTGTTCTAACCATTAAAGAGTAATATAAAATCTGTTCCTTACTACTTTCACTTAATTTTGCCCTCCACTTTACTAAAGAGAGTGCTCATCTCCTAATCTAATAGTCTTTCTTGATACATTAGAAGATGGTTTTCAGACAATAATTAGTGATATATAGAGATTTGGGGGTACTTGGGTTGTATAATCATTTATGCACTCCAACCCTTGCAAAAGTATCTGGAAGGATAATCTGCTTCTCAAAGTTTACAGCTCTTGAAAATTCGATAGAGTGTTGTTTTATTCTTCACACAGTGCTGAAATAAGTTTGAATCAGCCCATTGACAACTGTTCTTTGTTTTTGTTTTGTTTTTTCTACTTTTTATTAAAAAAACCATTTTATTGTGAGCCCATACATCACTTCTTACAATATATACATACATACATTTTGCCAAGCACCTTCACATGCCCACTGCCATCATCCTCAGACCATCTGCCCCTACACCCGAGCCCCTGACATCAGCTTTTCATCCACTCCCCTTCCACCTGACTCTCCCTTCCCCAGCAACCCTTGAAAGTTCATAGATTATATATATATATACATATACACACACATATATACATACATACACATATATATAGGCATCACTGCCCTCTGGTGGTCGTGGGAACTACCCAGCACTGCTCCTAAGAGCCGCCGCTGGATTGGAACCGCCAAGCCTGCGGGCCGCAGACCTGCACTCAACCACTTACGCCACCGGGACTCAGCCCTATAGATTATTATTTTACATATCCTACACTGCCCAACATCTCCCCTCACCCTCTCCTTCACTGTTCTTCCTCCAGATAAATTATGTGTAGAGCCTTGTAATCAGCCCCACTTCTCCACTCCACTTTCCCCCTACCCTTCGGTCCTACCAGTCTCACTACTGCTCTGAGGGGTTCATCTGTCCTGGGTTCCCTGTGTTGCCAGTTCTTATCTGTACCAGTGAAACGTTTCCATCCAGCTGCATTTGTAAGGCAGAATTGGGACAATGATAATTGAAGGGAGGAACTTTTAAGAACTAGAGGAAAGTTGCATGTTTCCTTGTTATTTCTCTGCAACCCTTCTGTAAGGGGCTGTTCTGTAAGGGTGCTGTTCTTGCATGTGGACTTTGCTGCCTCTGTGTTAGCTGGCTACCTGTTTACCTCCAAGCCTTTAAGACCCCAGATGCTTTATCATTTGTTAGTTAGGCACCTTCAGCTTCCTCCACCATGCCTGCTCTGTATCTATTTGTCTTCTGTGATCATATCAGGAGGGTGGGTACACTATGATGTGATTTTTGTTTTTTGATGCCTGATACCTTAATCCTTCCATTCCTCATGATCACACAAACTTGTGTGTTTCTTCTGTAGTGGGCTTTGTTGCTCCTGAGCTAGATGGCCATTTGTTCAACCTCAAGCCTTTAAGACGCAAGGCACTATATCTTTAGATAGGCACTATCAACTTTCTTTACCACTTTTGCTCATGCCCCCACAAGTCCTCAGCGATTGTCTCAAGAAGATAGGCACATATTGATATGATTTTTTCCTGTTTGGTACCTGAGATCTGCAACTTTGACACCTCATCATCACACTGGCCTTGTGTTTCTTTCATGTGGACTTGGCTGCTTCTCCGCTGCATGAGTGTTTGCTTATCCTCCAGCTTTAAACATCCCAGATGCTGTATCTTTGGAAAGCTGGGCACCATCAGTTTTCTTCACCACATTCGTTTATGCAAGTCACTCATTTGTCTTCAGTGATCTTATAAGGCAGGTGAGCATCATGGAATATCAGTTTAAGAGAACAAAGTGCTCTTGCATTGAGGGAGTACTTGAGTGGAAGTGCAAGGTCCATCATTTGCTACCTTAGAACTACAACTATAAATATATGTACCTAGATTTATTTCCTCCTTATCACAATTACATTTACATATGTACATGTCTATATTTAGACTTCTATGAGTGCCCATTGCCTGTTAGTTCTTTCCTCTATTTCCTTTTACTATCCTCTTGTCCCATTATCATGATCTGCCTTTATTTGAGTTTCAGTACTTGCTCTCAGTTACGTTGGTTACGTTGGTTACCCTTCCTGAAGCCCTACCAAGTTTCCCACCCCCTCCTCACCACTAATTCCAGTGCCACTTGTTGTTTCCCCATCCCTGAGCCTGTGCACACTATTCCCTTTCCCCCCCTCCCTCATGCCCCCCAGGAACCATTGATTCTGTTGTTCTCACCTCCTGACTGTCCATCCAGGAGTGCTCCATTCTTGATTTGGTCCATTTTGAGGGCTCAGACTGCATTACTTCCCCTCTGGGTGAGCCCCCAAATATTCTCTATCACTATCTGCTTCAGTAAGGAGACAGCATGATATGCCCTGTTGGCATTTGTCCAGTCTTCCCTGTGACCCATTAGCTTCTCATAGAGATGTCATCCTCTGAGCATTGTGGGCCAGTGTGGGGACTGACTGATCCAGCTCTTTTTCTCTTGCTCCCTCCTGGCCTGTTTACATTTGGTTGTGGTGTGTTAGCCCCTCCCCCCAATCTGTTGTCTGCAATGCCCACTTTTCAGGAGGGGCTCAGTCTGGCTCTGGTGAGAACCAGCCCTGTGACTCTATCTTTTCATGTGTTCTTCCAAATGGCCATGCTTCATGGTAGGGCCTACATGCCTACTCCAGATTCTGTAGAGACAAGTCTGGTACTCTCCCCCTGGTTGGGTTACCCTGTTCCTTACATTATGCTCTCATTTTCAAGCCTCCCTTTTCTCCCTGCCCCCTCCATTTTTCTCCCATTACTGCATTTGACCCATCTTTAGTTTTCGTCCAACTTCCTCCAATTCCTCTACTAAAGGACCAGATTTTAAAAGGAACACCATTGACTGGGGACGGGGAGGGGGAGATTCTTTTTTGTTTGTTTGTTTTGAGGGGGAGATTCTTGATGAAAAATTTGTTCTATATGGAGCAACAAAAATGTTCATAGAATGCAAAAATAGTATTGTAATATATTTATTTTAATTTTAAAATGCTTTGGGATGTTGTTAAATTGCTAAAAAGCATGGTGTCTGGTCACCTTACTATATCTCAACCCAAATATTTTGATATAGGAGACTTCTCTTCAATATCTACCATGTTGATTACACTTACCTCAGGAGACTCATTGTATTCTTCACCTTCTGTCATTGGCTGACTTTGCTTAGCATAATTTCTTCCAGCTCTTCCCATGAAAACAAGTGTTTCATGTGCTCATCAGCATTTTTGAGGGAAGTCTAGTACTCATTGTGTGTATTTGTCACAGTGTGCTGATCCACTAGTCTACTGATGGAAATTTAAATTGTTTCCACTTCTTGGCAACATTGAAGTTGACTACTGTATTTCAGTTGATGCATGCAATTCATGCCCTGTTTCATGGATTTCATTCCCTCTATTGTGTCCTTCACCCCTTCTTCCATTGCATCCTTACTCGGTGTAGCTTCCCTCATCTCCTTTATTACTCTAAGCAGCATTCTAAAAATTTCTTTTTGTGGTAGATCCACATCAGATTCTTCTATGAATGTGGTCATTTCTGTTGATATGGTTTGTCTTTCTTATTTACTTATTGGGAGTTATGTATTATGCTGTTGTTTACATGAAAATTATGCTGTTGTTTTCAAAAATCAGCAGTGGTAAGAGGTGGCAGATACTGCTGGGGGCAGCAGTGGGGAGCTCGATTTAATTGATGGATACCTCCAGTACAGTCGTAGAGCTATATGAGGCCAGTTGGTGGGAGACAGTGCTATTAGGACTAAAGTGTTGTGTCTCGACTGGCCTGGGTTAGTTTCCAAAACTGGGTGTCTGGTCCCCTGTATTTCCTGAACTAGGTCAGGTTTGAGGCAAGGATGCCCTCTGGGCCTGGGAAGCACTCTCTCCTGATCCACTCCCTGGGTGGGTCTGCAAAGACTTAGTCTGCAACTCTGGGTGAAGATACTCAAGGCAGGCCTGTACAACCCTGAGTCAGGATTCTGCTTTCAGGCTCCAGGCGCGTTTGACCCGAAAAGCCTGTAAGGCCAGGTCCACATCTCAGACTCCCACAACTAAACCTGTGCATGGCGTGCCTGCAAGGACCAAGTGTATTGGCTGCAAAAGGCCTGCTTGCAAAGCCCAGACCCCAATATCTGCTTGTGGCATCTTGGGGCTAGTTCGTGCAGCAAGCCTGATTGACACTCAGATTCCTGCTGATATTATAAGACAGACTGGCCTATCTGTTCAGCTAGACAAAATGACACATGCTTTAGGGAAGTCCCCTTTTCTGTGGCCTCCGACTTGTTCACATGCTGCAGGCCTCAATCACCTCTCAGACTGCTGTCACAATGGCAAGGAAGCACGGTTTGCCTGTCCAGACTAGGTGTGCATGCTGAGGGCAGCAAGCTTGAAAAGCTCTAATCTGGCCCTCCACTCCAGATGGCTTGGACTTTTTTGGAGCTCAGGTGGAAGCAGGGTGTGGCGCAAATCACAGAGGAAATGGTTAAATTATTGTCATTTTAAATCATTTGTTAACACAAAAGAATCATTTACTACATTGCAGTCTTCCTTAAATATTTCACAAAGATATTAGTTCAGCAAACACTTAGATTTTAGTTCTTTTACTATAAGACATTTCTGAAAACTAGTTATGGTAGTTACATAATCTGTTGTCAATTTGATATTTAAAAGTGAAGGGGTGTGGTTTAATCTGTCAATCAATTCGCAGCTTGATGACTTTATTTGGAGGATATAAGGGGATAAATAGCTTATTGATGGCTGAATACACTTACTTCCTGCAAGACATTACTGACGAAGATCCTGATAGAGTTACGCTGAAGAAGCCTGAGACCTGAGAGATGATGGAGACACATAGATACCTCTTCCAGTGCTGAGATGCTTCCAGTACCACTGGATCCACAAGACTTTCCCCACACTGGCTTGCAATATTTCTGCATTCACCATCATTATATAATTGTGTGAGTCTGAAGAAGAATTTATGGACTAGTATCAACCTATGGGGTAATATTGGACTTACGGACTTGATCTGGACTAGACTGGGATGTTTTCTCAATACTCAATTGCTCTTGTATGTAAAGTCCACTCTTACACACATATGAGTGTCTATGTATTTTGTTTCTCTAATCTACCCAGATAACCACAATCATAATATCAATTTATTTTTCAACTGAAAATAATTATTAAGGAGTTACTTATTTTATCATTACAATTGATACTCTAGAATAATGATAAATCCCTCACTCTATATTATATATTTATGCATATATCATGCTGATAAGATGTACTTTAGATGGTCTAGTAAGACCTGTTCTGGGTGGGAGGAACCAGGTAGAAACTCACTTCCCTCAGTACCACAGTTGAAGGTGCCACTTTGGAATTGTATGAAGTTGAGCACAGAGGCACTATTTCCTCACCTTTTCCCTCAATATCCTTATTCTTGACCTAACCATACTTGAGTCTAATCCACTGTCCTTTGGCTCAAGCCATGAAGATCAAAGTGGGCACCAGGCTTCTGTGGATGGAAATGATTTTTCTGAGAGCCAAATATTTTTAAAAGTTATTACGTCTAATTTATTTCAAATGTATATTTCTCCAGTCAGCAAATATATCTCATATAGAAAAAGGATTGAATATCATTGAGTAATGAAATATCATACTTTAATTCAGAAGATATGACATTTATTTTAAACTCATCAACAAAAATTATCATAGTCATTACAAATTTATAGCTTACATTCACATGTGAAAAATCTAGGTCCTGCAAAAATATTATGTTGCACAGGTTTGGGGATGCATTTATCAAATATATTGTAAACTTTTATCAAAATGATCATGCAAAATGAAAAAGTACATAGATTTTAGTTGACATGAACAATTCCAGTCAGATATTTTGTCCAATAACTATATTGTTGAAGATATTTGTATCTCTATTCACAAGGTAAATTTGTAACATTGACTGATAGAGAAGATAATTCAATCAATGGTACAAAGTACAGATAAAAAGCTGAGACAAAATAATCAGTTACCTTGTCATTTGAGAAACTCTTTTGTAAATCTATTAGTAAGGGAGACATGTATACATATGGGGATATTTAATAGACACATGCATACTGGGATATTTAATAGAGACTTTACCTTATTTAATCTTACATTCTCGATGAGGTTTACATTTCTTCTTTTGAAACATTAATTACCTTATTTCATTTCTAATTCACAATGCATTTTTAAAACCTGATTTACTCTTTCATCTGCCACATGGAGATGCTATTTTTATTAATAAATCATTTTATTTGGTGCTTTTGTAGCTCTACAACCATCCATTCATCAATTTTACGAAACACATTTGTTGTCATTATCATTTTCAAGAGTTTTCTCTCCTTGAGCTCTTGGTATTAGCTCCACTTCTTCCTCTCCCTCCCCCTTTCTCCCACCTTGTGAATCCCTGCTACATTAAAAATTATTATTATTTTCCCTTCTCACACTATCCACTGTCTCTTTTGGCTCACATTCCTGTTGTTCACCACCCCTAATTCACCCCCCCAATCTCTCCCCCACAGGGGGGTGTTTCAGTCATTATAGTTGGTTTCCCATTTATCCACCTTCTCCCTCAACATTCTCCCTACCCCCACGTTATAGTTAGTCCCATTACAGTTCCTGAGGGGGTTATGTTTTCTCAGTTCCATGTGTCTAACACTTTTATCTGTACCAATGTACATGGTCTGGTTCAGCTGCATTTGTAATCTAGAACTGGGGTCATAATAGTGGGGGTGGAGTGGGGGAAGCATCAAAGAACTATAGGGATACTGTGTGCTGCCTTGGTGTTATGTCACACCTTGGCTGTCTTATTCTTTCCTAATGACCTTTCTGTGAGTAAATGCCTAGTGGTCTATAGACTGGCTTTGCGTCTCCACTCTGACTCTCATTTGCATCAGTATATTTGTTTATTTGGGGTCTTCTGATGCCTGAAAGCTGATCCTGTCGACACCTCTTGGTCGCATTGGTTGGTGTAGTTCTTCCACATGAGCTTTATTGCTTCCCTTCCAGATGTCCACTTGTTTAACTTTAAGCCTTTAACACTCCAGATGCTCTATCTTGTAATAGGCTGGCACCGTCTGCTTTCTTTACCACATTGCTTAGGCATGCATTTTGACTTCAGCGATAATGATGGGAAGGTGAGCAACACAAAATGCCAGATTATTAGAACAAAGTGTTCTTGCATTGAGGGAGGACTCGAATAAAGACCCAATACCCAACTGCTACCTTAATCCTTAACAATTATATGTACATATACTTATCTCTTTATTGTTTTATGTCACTATTTTACATATGTGCCTGACTATATTTTTACCTGTATAAATGTCTTTTGCTTCCTAGTTCTTTCCTATATTTCTTTTTATTTTCTTCCTGTACCACTATTACCTTTGACTCTCATTTGACTCTCAGTACTTTTTCTCAGCTACATTGCATTTTATAAAGCTGCATAAGGCATGGGGTTTTATTTTCCCCATCTAATACCCCAGGCTGTTGTAACACATATTCATATTTCTCATCTATTAACAAGCATCTTGAATTATCTTGTTTGACTTTCAGAAATTATTGTTCTTCAGTTTCTAAGCTCTTTAAGTTACCTGCTTAAACTATAATATCTGAATGTCATAGGTTTTACTTTTAATTCACATATAAATTGTTTAAATTTGACTACATTCCTTAATCTCTCTATTTCAATTTATTTATCTCAAACAGTTATCAACAACATTACTCACTTCCAAGAGTGGAGTTTAAATACAACAATTCTTGAGAAAACAGCATATAAATGTTTGGAAAGTCGTGAGCTTGATATAAATAATTAAAATGCAGCAAACTCTTTCAACCCCTATTTTTCTGTCAGTTCATTGTACTGTGGTGGCTTGCAGGTTGTTGTTTGGCTGGAACTTAAGTCACTGAAATAGTCAAGTGTCAGCAGAGTTTGCAGATTAAAAAAGGAATGCGAAGAAGGAATTGGCTGTCCACTTCAGAAGAATAAGTCACTGAACACCTTAGGAATCACCATGCAACGTTGTCATTGAAATACTAAAGCCTCCTTTTTTAACACTAGACACTGGTTTGAAACAATAAGCTCGACATAACAACTGTGAGGATGACAGGCGTGTCTCATTTTATTTTATGTGAATTCACTGAGTCAGAGCCAGTCCAATGGCACTAACAAGAATAACAATTTTCAATCAGTTTTCTTATTTTCTGTCTAGCTACAACAAAAGAGATATTTAATAAATCACGAAGTTCCCCCAGCTTTGTTTTGGGGCTTTGTTTATTTTAATTATAAACTATTACAAGTACTAATTATCTGTGCAAAGTCAATTCAAGCAGTATAAAATACCTGCTAGCTAAATGTAGTTTATTGTAGCTAAAACTACCTCTACCAACTATTTATTATCTGTAACTCAGTCTTTTTAATTACACATCTGCACAATGTCTGCACAATTGTATGAGAATATACAGTTGCTACCACAAAATGATTTGAGAACTATTCTTGTGTGCAAAATTAATTTTGCATTTACATGATTTTTTCTATTAGGTAAACTCCACAGAGCATATTCAATGGCTCTAGACATATACTAAAGAAATGGGATATTTTGTGGTCAGTTCCTATCTGTTGAAAAGCATCTGCTTAGTTCAAACGTCAGCCTCTCCCCCTGAGAAAGACCTTGCTTTCTACTCCATTAAGCAGTCAGTCTTGGAATCTCACATAGGAAGTTCTACTTTGTCCTCTTAAGTGACTATGACTGATCGTTTACTTAAGGCAGGGAGTATGAGTATGTATAAAGTGGTAAATGAGCCCTGCCAGCCTCGTGGTTACACCTTAGGGCTGCAATCCACAAGGTCAACAGTTCAAATCCACCAGCCACTCCATGGGAGAGAGATGGGATTTTCTACTCACATGAACAGTTACAGTCTCGGAATCTCATATGAACATTTCTACACTCGGGATGCCGTGAGACATCATCAGCTTAATGAATGCAAGAGAGACAGCTGAAAAGCAAGAATGCTACATTGAGCACTAAAGTGCACCTGACCCAAGGAGACATGGCACTTTCAATGGCCTCATATGAATGTCAAAGTTGGACATCGGATAAGGAAGACCAAATACTATTTTATGTGTTCGAACTTGGTGCTATGAAAGATTATTCAAAGTACCATGGACTGACAGAAAGGACAAATAAGCCTGTGGTGAAAGAAGCATGGCCAGAGTACTCTTCAGAGGCATGATGTTAAGAGCATGCACTATATGCTTTATGCTGCTTCTCAGAAAGCAAATATGAAACTCACTCTCACTAAGTTGGTTTTGTATATATTTATGGGAGCAGGTAGGCTATCTATTGAGCCTATTGAATTTTCCTTCTTGTTGTTGGTTTTTAGAACTCTTTTTATTTTTACCAAATCATTCCATAGCATAATTGCATCCAGCAGAATTGTACATTTGCTACCACAGTCAATTTCCAAATATTCCCTTTCTATATGTACCCCATGACATCAGCACCTCTTTACTTCATCACCCCATCTCTGTCCCTCTCCCTGAAAATCCTTATTCTGCTTTCTGACTCTATAGTTTCATCAGTCCTGGTTTCATTACCTTGAAAAATGAAAAGTGTATGTGGGGATATTAAAAATACCCACAATTGTGCTCTGTGGAGCAGAGTTTTCCTCGTACACATTTATGCCACTAGACAAAGGTTGAGCAATTTTCTCTGAGTTAGTGCACCCACTGGCATTGCCTGGGAAGGTTGTGAAGGTGGTCACTGTGAATTTTGTCATGAAAGCAGTTTTGATGGAACCTGGATTCTTGTGATGGCTGATTTCAGAGAACAGCCAGCGTGTGGCCATGAAATGATGCTTCCTGCTCAGAAAAACAGCTTACAGTGACAGTGCTATGGGAAAAACTCAAGTATACGAGTGTGTCACTCTTTCCAAAGTAGTTGGTTTTTTGATTGTTGACAGAATCCATTTTGGACATCTGTCAATTTCCAAAGCAGACAGAAATGTTGATTCACAGTGGTGCATTTGTGGCTAGTTCCACTAGATGTGAGTGGTAATCAAGCTTTCTATTTAGAGGTTCTGAAAAGATAGTGTGAGTTAATGACAAGATGGGGACTGACTGCTTTTGCTACCACTGGTTTCACACCTGTTTATGCTGTCATCTCAGTGTGCCATATTTGGGCACAAACAAGTATGCCTTTCTTGCCTTATGCATGCTACTCACCTGACCCAACTCTGTGCAACTTCTTTTTGTTTCTGCAACTTAAGCGGAACGTGAAAGGACAGTGATTTGATGACATAAAAGAGGTGAATAAAAACGAAATAAAACAAAACAAAATGAGGGAGAGACTGTCAGTCATTCAAACAGGTGAGTTTCAATATGTTTCCAAGAATGGAATCACAGATTTGAGAAATATGTTAAGTCTATTCATAATGGAGGATATTCTTCTGTTTCATTTTTAGGTACCTCATTCTTTTTTTGGAGGGGACATCATTGCCCTCTGGTGATTGTGAACTACCCAGCGTTGCTCCCAGAGAGCTGCTGCTGGATTTGAACCGCCAAGCCAATGGGTCGCAGTCCCACACTCAACCACTGTGCCACTGGGGCTCAGCCCCTCTTCTTTTTCATTTTTGTTCCAATTCAGCAAGTATTGTGTCCTTTTCCAAGGATTAGTTTATCTTGATAACAGGTCTAAAGCTTATAAATCTTTCGTACTCTGGCTTTATTCTGCTGTGCTACTTGGTATAAAATGAACCATCTCAGAACCAGACAGGTATGGGCAGTAAGACAAGCATACACATGGTTTTGTTAAAAAAAACAAAAAACAAAAAAAAAACAAAAAACAGCAGGCTGAGCCCCGGTAGCGTAGTGGTTAAGTGCGAGACTGCAGCCGATTGGCTTGGAGGTTCAAATCCAGCAGCAGCAAGGCTGGGCTTCCCACTCCCACCAGAGGGCAGTGATGCCTAAATAAAAAAAAAAATTAAAAAAAAACAGCTTCCAAATGAGTTATCAACTTTAGTATGGATCAGGTGATATGGTACGTTTTGGCTTGTGCTGTTAACCATAAGGTCAGTAGTTCAAAATCACCACTGGGGAAAGCTGAGATTTTCTGTGACAATAAAGAAGGTTGCAATGAGTCAGAACAGGCTTCACAGTGAGTTTGGTTTTCTGAGTTAGTGGAGTATATGGGTGCCAGTCACTCTGTATCTTCTCTATCACATTGAAAGGGTCATAAATTCCCACCATTTTGAAGGAACATGCAATGATGTTTAATTATTTGATTATTTGCATTTCCTAAGTACGCTTTTTTGCTATTTTAAAGCATATTTTTTGTCTTCTAACAACTATTTTGGAATTGTCTCTTGTACTTCTTGGTGTAAAATTTTTATTAAATATATTACAATTATTTCTCCTAATGTTTTCATTGCCCAGTTATTGAATAATTCAATACCCAAAGTTTTTCTCACTTGTTCTCCTTACAAAGTTATAAATGCATGTCTTTAATTTATATGTGCAATCTACCTTGTATGATCATTGGATTTGGCCAAACTGAAAGTTATTTTATCTTTTTTGCATGTCGATAACCAATCATTTGAACACACTGTGTTCATAAGAGTTCTTTCACACAATTAACTTTACAATTTAGTTGCAAAGCAATTGAAGCTATTTGTACAGATGCATTTCTCGATGTTTCATTTTGTGCCCCTGATTTACACTTGTCCTTCGGCCAATATCACAGGCTTAATTAAATAGCTTCATACTCAGGTGGAATAACATCTTAACACTCCTGTTTTCACATATTTTTCCATTTAAGATACTTTGCATTAAAAAAAACTAGAATCATTTTATCAGTTTCTATTTTTATATCAGTCTTGTTACTTTTATTTTGACTAGATTGAACCAAAAATATAGATATAGATATAGAACTATTATAATGTACCAAATTTATCTTTTAAAATTAAGATTATATCCCCAGCAATTTAACTGTTTTTGAAATCCTCTTCTATATACTTTAACATAAGTTGTATATTTTGATTAGCCTATCTTCAAGTAATACAAAGGTTTGAAAATAAGTAAAGAAGGCTACAGGAAAATTTATGCCTTTAATTGTGGTGTTGGCTAAAGATACTGACAGTCCCATAAACTGCCACAAAGGCAAACAAATCTCTCTTGAATGATGCACAGATGGAAAGCTCCATAGAAGGAAGAAACTTCATCTCACATACTTGGGTCTTATTAGGGAAAACCATCCCCGGAGAAGGCCATCATACTAAATTGGAGTGGAGGGACAGCAAAAAAGAGAAGGATCCTCAGCTAGAAAGATTGATAGATGGCTCGAACAACGTCTCAGACATAACGACAGTCATAAGGATAGTGTGGGATTATCATGTGTTTCCTTCTGCTGTACTTTCTGACTTGTGACTAATTTGATTATAACTACCAACAGCAGCACCTTTAATGGAATGATGAGAAAATGGTGGCAGATGATTTCTCTCTCTCTCTCTCTCTATCTCTCTCTCTCTCTCTCCTATCTTAACAGATACAATTTTTACCTTTGTCTTAATTTTAAGGCACAGCATTCTGTTTGTTTGTTTGTTTTTTGGGGGGGTGGGCATCACTGCTCTCCAGTGGTGGGAGTAGGAGGCCCAGCCCCACTGCTGGAATTGAACGTCCGTCCCAGTGGACCGCAGTCCCGCGCACAACCACTACGCCACTGGGGCTCAGCCCCAGAATTCTTTTTTAACAACTTTTGCTAGCTTTAGTTTATTTGAGGTACTTTTGTTAAGTTCAGAAAATTTACGGATGGTTCTAGCTTTCTAATGAATTGATATTGGATAGTGTCAAATGCTTTCTCATATGAATTTATATAAAAGAGTTTATCCCTCATTTATTTTGCTCATTCTTTGATGTTAGGCTATTGAATATTATTTTCAAAGCCACTTGTCTTTTTTGTTAATGATTTTGTGACAATAGGTAGGTAGGTAGGATTCCTTTCAATATTTCCCTCCTAAAAAGTGGGGCATGACTATTATCTGTGAAATCAATTATAGTATTAGGTATATGATAGTATATGAGAAGTGGAAGGAAGACAAGAATAAAAAGGAGGAAAGGCATAAGGGTTTGTAAAGACAGGCTTCTCTGAGGAGTTGTGAATAGCTTTGTCATTCTCTTGGAAGGTGAGTAAAATAAGAGGGAAAAGGGCTGCTAAGATGAAATGTGATGGAGAAAAATGTGAAGGGGTGGAGGGAGGTATCAAATGGATACAAAGCTAAAGATTTAAGGCAATATCCAGCAAGCGACAGGAGTCAGGAAAAAGAGATGTTCATGTGAGAACTGACTTAATTAGGGCTGAATTCAGCATTTTATGTATAAGTACAATTAACTCTTGATTACAATGAGCCTTGTTAAAGTAATTAAGCTCTGAAACCTGGGGGGTTGAGAACAACCAGGGAAAACTACAACATTGTTAAATTAGTACTACAAAAATTTATGTTCCTTAACGTCAGTAGTATTATCAGGAGCACCATCAGCACTGCTTGGCAGTCCTTTGCAGATCCTTGGTCAGCAACTATTCTTTTCTGACATGGGTATACTTGGCCTTCACCTATAAGCTGTAGCTCTTTATACAGAGATGATAGGACTCCACAATTACTTGACCAAAACTTGAATCTATACATAATAAAAATAATTTGAAATAATAGTACTATGAGTGACAGTTAAATTTTATGTCGATCTGAATTTGCGTAAATGTGCCAATCAGTGGTATGACACCTCTGATATGCATGGTCTCGGATATAAGAGGGAGAGAAGCTGTGAATCATTTTTTCTTTAGCCCTTTGCCTTCCTTCTCGTTTGGACTTTGTGCAAGCCTCTCTGTATCCCCCTTCAGATGTGGGTTTCCTAAACTTGAGAGCTGTAAACAAGCTGCCACTGACCTTGGACCCCTGCAACGCAGTACCTACAGACTTGTGATCTGCAAGCTGCCCACTTCCATTTTGGCCTCATCAGCTTGCACCTGGAGGAGTCTGAAGAGGCCTCCAGCTAGCACAGAACATATGAACCTGAGTTTGACTGTGGTGGAGCATATTCTTGAAGTGAAGTTGATTCTAGACGTTATAACAAGCGGTCTTCTAGCTCAGTCTCAACAAAGTTCAGATGAAAGAAGAACACCTGCCTGTCTGACCAAGAGGTGTCAAAGGGATCAGGTACCAGGAATCAAAGAACTAAAAATTATATCATCATAAATAAGGAAGTACATATTGGGGACCCAAAGCCCATCTGTGGGTAATGGAACACCCCTTACAGAAGGACACAGGGAGGAAATAAGCCAGTCAAGGTGTGGCATATCAATAATGAAACATACAACTTTCCTCTAGTTTTTCAATACTTCCGGCCCCCCCCTCCAGCTATGATGATCTCAATTCTGCCTTTCTACTGGTTTTCATACCTCATATGGAAACCGGAAACACAGGGAATCCAGGACAGATGATCCCATCAGGACCAATGATGAGAGAGGTGATACTGTGAGGATGAAGGGACTGTGAAGTAGAAAGATGGAACCAATTATAAGGATGTACATATAACCTCTTTCCTGGGGTACAGACAACAGGGGAAATGGTTGAAGGGAGATTTTGGACAATGTAAAATTTGTCCAAGTAGTGGTAATTACGAATTATTAAAGATTCATGAGGAGGGGGAAGCATGGAGAGAGTGGAGAAATGGGGATCTGATACCAAGGGCTTAAGTAGAAAGCAAATGTTTTGAGAAGGATAAGGGCAATAAGTGTACAAATGTGCCTGAAATACAATGAATTGATGTGTGGATTGTGATGAAATGATTTCAAAAATTGAGACATAAAAATGTTGATTCTAAATATAAAGTTTTTTCTTGTATGTATATGAATGTCACTGGTTTGTTTTTTTTAGATACTTCAATTTTACACAGCATGTAGCATCAATTGTACCTCAACAAATTGGTGATCATGGTGATTTTAGCACTCAAGTAAATTCTTTTCCAACATCAAAAATGTATTTGAGCAAATGTGATGCATAAACAATGTACTGCCTGATTGTTTTGATGACTTCTCTCCTCTCTAAATCTTGATTCTATCAAGTAAGCACTGTTTAAGAAAAAAAGAAATAAAAGTAATCACCTTGTCAAACAGTTAAAAATCAGTATAAGCATTAAGCTGTCACCAACTGATGATATCAATTATGTAAAGATGACATGCACTGAAAATTGATGGAGGTTTGCTATGTTCTGTACAAGTGGTGACACAGAATGTTGTTCATTTAACACTACATAACTTGTTATTAGGATTATAAATAAAGTTTTTTTCAATTATTTAAAGTATTTTAAATTAAACAATCTATCTTCTATTTTTTATTATAAGGAACAGGAACAAGTTATATTTCAAATAGATTTGCCATGTTTTCAGTAGAAAGCACTGTTTTCCCTACTAGTACATTCACAAATTTCAGATTCAAATAGAAATTTATCTCAATTTAAATACTAGATTAAATTTCATGTGGTTTTTGGTAAAGTATTTTGGCTACAATTACATAATAATATTTTAGCACCACACTTAAAATTTCAGATTTATGTAAGTAACAGCAATAGTATATATATATGCACATACACAAATATATATATATTTCAATTGGTTATTTTATACTCACAAATATACTCAAGCACATTTTATTGAGTAATGCTGTGAAATATTTAGAAACATAAATTTGAATAATAATGAGTACAAGAATGGAGAACACGTTTTAAAACTTTTTGTAGCAATGACTGCACAACTCTTATTTATGTGATTGGATTATTAAAATTTATAATAAGTGAATAATATTCCAATGAAATTGTTGGAATGAAAGATTTACAGATTAGAAGCCCAATTTATATATTAAATTAACATTTCAAAAATACTATCCAATTCTATAATGTGTAACACAATAAGACATTAGCATTTGTCCAAAGTATTTCAGAAACAAGTAAAATGTTTTATACCAAACTGTTAAATATATGAAATATCTTTATCTATGAGACAAAAATCTCCAAGTTAACCATTGACACTATACCAGTGTAAAATAGTCCAATCGACAGAAAATTAACCCCATGTGTAAATATACCATTGCACTAAAAACATTAACTGCCTTACTATAAAATGTTAGATAAATTAATGATATGATAAATGTGATAAACAAAGCATGTATTTTCATTTGTAAAACAGATATACCATCAGGTTTATCTAGTACTGTGGTGGGATTAAATGGCATTTGTTTAAAAGAGCTTAACTGTAGAAAAACTATAGAGATAATTACTGTTATCACTTATTTTTTATTATTTAACATACATCAAGAAAAATAGGCTTATATGGATATTTAAAAGCAAGTCTAATTATCTTATTTTTATTATAAATAAGAGTTGTTATTCTTTTAGGAAATAGCAATGCTATCCATTTTTGTTCTATAATATTGACTGGAGAAAGTGATACAATTCTTCTCCTAAATACTCATATAAAAATTGTTTTAATTTATGAGAAAATTGAATAAATTGACAACTTCATACAAACTCATATAAATGAACCCTTGTAGTCACTTCACCTAAATTAAGTAAGCAAATTCAAACATAATTCTTTTATTCAAGCATAAATTTATGTTCCCTTTTTCCACACATACAATTTAAATCCTTCCTATATTGGGAAGAAATGTAACAATGATATATCCTTAAATTCTCCACCTTGGTATAACTATTTTATCCTATCCTATTGTCGACAGGAAGAAATAGCAATGTACTTAACCACATTATATTTTAGTCAGTAGAAAGTAACTTGGATTCCAATTTTAAAAATTACTAGTATTCTAATTCAGAGCTGTAATTGATATTAAATACTGAGATACAGTGAATTAATATGCTCCTTCTAGCCATAATCCCTTTTGTGATACCTTGAAATTCTAGCCTATATGTCTGTTGTTATAAATCCATTTTGAAGGAAGTTCTTTTTGAAGAATTAAAGTGAAATATATTGTGAGTCCTCACATTAGTAGAGGTTGTGACTTGGGCCACTCTCTTCTGCTTCTTTGTGGGTATGATATGATGAAAGACAAAAACCATTCCACTATTTATCTGTCAGTGAGTGGTAGTGTCATGGGTTGGGTGCTGCCATGACGCTGGAAGATTTATTAATGGTATTTCAAATACCAGCAGGGTCACCCACGTATACAGATTATAGCAGAGCTTCCAGACCAACAATAGATTATGAAAAGGGAATACATTGCCTATTGAGGAGGAATCATCCACCAAAAACCTATGGACAGCATTGAAACATTGTATGTACTGAAGTCCTAATGAATAGAAGCAGAATATTATCAAGATAATGATCAAAGCCCATCTGAGGAGCTCACCTTGGACAGTACTCGAATCTGACTGAGGAAGAACTGTCTTCTCCAGGTTAAAACAACCACGATGATGTAGCTGGAGGGAAGTAAGTAGGAATAAAGCCTTTATGACTTTCTTCAGCTAATAGGGTGCAACTCATATGCAAAAGAACATTTTAAAAGACCAATTAATAATCACTTGGAATAGACATGAAATTAGCAAATTTAGACCTTGTCAAAAATGAAATGCATTAAGATGAATATTTTAGGTTTCTGTGAGCTGAAATGGATTTGTCTTGGCCACCTTGATTCAAAAAATCATATGGTTTATTTTTCTAAGAATGCATTTAATACCAAAAAGGGAATTACAAGATCTATGTTGAAGTGCAATGTAGCCTGTGATAGGAATATATCTAACTGAATTCAAGGAAATTCAGTCAATGTAGCCAACTATCATCTGGATTGATTCATTGCACCCACCATTCAAATTAATGATGAAGAAATTGAAGATGCCAACATTTGAAATTAAATCGAGATATATTAATAATAATTAATGATTGGAGTGCAATGGTTGGAACCAAGGAGTAACAATTAGAAAATATGACCTCGCTAAATGAAATGAAACTGGATATGGCATGATATAATCTTTCAAGACAACAAATTTTTCATTACAGATATACCTTTTCAACAAGACAAAAGGAAATGATACATATGGGTATTACCAGGTGGAATGCACAGAAATCAAAGAGCCTTCATCTATAGGAAGAGATGTTAAGGAAGCCCACTGTCAGCAGCTAAAACCAGGCCATGAGTCAATTTTGGTACAGGTCATCAATTACTTTTATGCAAGATAAGCTTGAAGTTGAAGAAAATTAAAACAAATTCATGCTTGAACATATTCTACTTGAATATTAAGAACATCTAAATAACAGATTCGACATAATCTTAAATGAGAAGTGTAATGAGATGTGAGATAACATCAAAAACATGAAAAAACAAAGTTATCATTAAAGAGAGAAAGAAAAGATCAGTTTGGATGTCAGAATAGAATCTGAAATTTCCTCTTAAAGGTGGAGCAGCTAAGGCATTTTGAAGACATGATAAAGCCCAAGAACTGAATAGAAAAGTTCAAAGGGCAATTAGAAAAGGCAGGATATTCCAATTACATGTCAAAAACCTAGTGTGAAAAAATGAGGAAAAAACCACTTGTATGTTTAACTGAAAGAACCAAAGGGGGAAAAAAGCAAGCCTCAATTTTGTGATATTGAAAGAGTCTTTGAAAACATATTGAACGAATTATGCAAAAACATCAAAAGAAGATTAAAATAATTCACAGCATCGTGGTGCAACAAAGAACTCCTTGGCAATGAATCATGTCAAGAGGTGTCATATGAGCAAGAACCAATGGAACCAATGGAAGAAATTCAGGATGCTCTGAAGACATGAGTCCAAATGAAGCTCTAGAAGCAGATAGGATATTTCTAAAAGCTGACAAAGCACTGTAAGAACTCACTGGTTTAAACCAAAAAAAAAAAAAATTATAGACAACTACTTGACCAAGTGAATGCAAGAGACCCATTATTCGCACCCATTCCAAAGTTAGGTAACCCAACAGAATGCTAAAATTCTAGAACTCTATCATTAATATCAAATTCAAGTAAATTTATTCATAAAACCATCTAGCAACAGTACATTGTTGCTATACAATGTGACAATACATTGACAGGTAGCTGTCAGCCTGGATACAGAAGGGCTTTCAGAACAAGGGATACCTTTGCCGACATCAGATGGATATTGACTGAAAGCAGAGAATTGCAGAAAGATAACTACTTTTGTTTCACGAGCAATTCAAAGGCATTGAACTTTGGATCATTATAAACAATGAACAGCCTTGGGAGGAATGGGAATTGCAGAACACATAATTGTGCTCAGGTGGAACTTGGAGATAGGTAAAGAGGCTTACATGGGAACAGAACAGGTAAATAGTTCATGCTTTAAAATCAAGTAATGTGTATGTCAGATTTATAGCCTCTCCTTAAACTCATTCTAAATATTTTCTGAATAAATGATCAGAGATGTTGGTCTATATGAAGAATGTGAGCGCAGCATTGAATGAAGGCTTATTAACAACATGTTATATGCAGATCATGCAAACTTACTGACTGAGAGGTGAGGAAGGCTTGAAGTACTTAAGAAAGAAGATCAGGGAGCTTGGCCTTCAGCATGGATTACAACTCAGTATAATAAAAATGTAAATCCTCACAACTGAACCAACAGTTCCTCTCAGGACAAGTGGAGAAAAGGTTGGAATGGTCAAGGATATAATCTTGCTTGGCTCCGCAACCAGTGCTCCTGGAAGCATGAGTCGAAAATGAAAAAGTACATTGCAGTGTGTTAATCTGGTGCAGAGGACTTAACGGATTTGAGAGGTCAATGAGACCAACAGTCATTGTGTTTGCTATATTGTAAACAGGTGACTTCTGTTCTCGGAACATTCTATGCTCATCTTTGAAAATGCTGTCCTGCTTCTACTAAACTGAGAGCAACTATTCTGACAATTTATTTTACTCTTTGAGGGCTTTTGAGAATTACATAATTCACTGTGTATTATCTTGTGTGAATTAGGTTTATAAATACAAAGTTTAAAAAATGACATCTTGTCACCCTCGGTTGCTTGGGACTTTTCCTTTTTCCATTATGTTTTTTTACAAAAGTAAAAAAAAAACATAGGGAATGTAAAGGTAGTAATTCATTAGGATTATGATATGCTTTATGATATGGATAAATAAATATTGCAAGTATAGTTTCCCACTGGGCTGTGAAAACAAGGTCGGCAACTCAAAACCTCCTCTTGGGGCAAAACAGGGCTCTCTGTTCCCATAGTGAGTTATAGTCTCAGAAACTCACTGGGTCAATTCTACCCTGCTGTTGGGAGGGGCTAGAATTGGCATCCAGCGACTGGCAATGATTTGGGTTTGGGGTATTTGAGGTGACAGAATGAACTTTACTAAGGGGGCCGACAATACACTGTTGCACAGATGAACATTAAAAAAAGTCAGCAATGATCACCTTGTTTTTCTTGGGAAAAATTAAGACAAGGATTCAAAGAAGATACAGCAATAGATGCACAAAAGAAATTTGAAATAAATAAGTAACATACTGGATGTGTTTATGAAATTCTTTGATTGCTGGTAACCGACATGAGTGATGCTGAACAGCACAAAAGCTATAGACTAGATATTGAAAGAAGACTGATCAGTCCCTATAAGAAAAAGCAGAGAAATCTTGCCAAGATGAGAACATGTCTCAGACCAGAAGAACTGACAAGCCAGGTGAACCAAATAGAAACAAACAGGCCACATGAACAATTGGACAGGCGATTTCAGGAACCCATGGCAGATTACTGCTGTGTAGCTGAACGACTTGCTCAAGAATAAGGATGCAAATGTCTGTACAATATCTGGTGAAAAATCCCACGATGGTTTTAATTTTAATATCTTGTGATATTTTACTTACATTGCAAGCTATCTTTAGTTGAATATTTTCTTTAGAGAGACTGTATATTTTAAGATACTATTTAGAATCTATAAGCATATAGTCCATTGAAAAAAGGTATAGCTTCTGAAATACTACTGCAATTGTTTCCCCTCTTAATCAGTAGAAGCATATATAATAAAGACTTGATTTTGATTTTAAAAAAGTAGGCAATGTAAATTTGTGATTTTCCCTTTGGATAGCTACCCAGTAGCTCTCATTAGAGAGAACCCTGATTCTAAGTGTCATTTTAATGACCAGCTGGTCAGACTCCACAAAACATTATGTCTCAGTTCTGCCACAAGATGCAAATTAGTTAAATCTCATCATGCTTCCAAGTAAAAAGTCCTCAGAGTAAAAAGTACAACAGAGAGTAGCATTGCCTGGTTCTCCACCATCCGCTAATTGTTGTTAAATTTAAACACGTTATTGCAGTAACTATGAAAATGTACCTCATTGAGAGTCTTTGTCTTTTGCCCTGACCCTCTACTTGACCAAAAATAATGTATTTATATGGGACTGGTCTCTCCTGATTAAATGTACATAATACTTAGGTTGAAGTTTGGATATCATGCTGCTAAATAACATTCAGTCTGCATTTTTCTTGCAGAACAGCTTATTTGTTCCTCTGGAAGGTCATAGCATCTTCAATATTTTTGGCCATCCATATAAGTCAAATGCACCGTTTTTTCCATCTTTTTTCTTTTCATTGTCATAACCTCACCTGCACATAAGGCAATTGAATCTATCATCCCTGGAACAGTTGATGCTTATTTCTCAAATTGATACCTTTGTCTTTTGAAGTTTTAAAGCTTAAATATATTTAAACTGCAATATATGTATCCAATGCAATCTTTATTGCTGCTCCCATGAATATTTACTGATGAAACATTAATAAAATGAATCCTTTCCTCTGTTGACCATGATGTTGTCAGTTGGTTCAGTTGTGAGGAATTTGGTTTTCTGTAATCCATACTGAAGACACAGGCTTTGATTTTCTTCAGCACGTGTTTCAAATCCTACTTGCAGGCAGCAGGCAAAATCATCACATTTTAATATAACATTTTCCTTTAATTTCTTCCTACAAAATCCTAAGCTATTAATGTTTATATGTTCCATTTTATCTTTGTATACGTTCAGAATACTGATTAATATTCAGAGTATTCCATTTTCTGATTACTAGTGGATCTTTTTGCACATTATTCTTGTAGTAATTGTTTTTCTTCTTTATGTATTATTTTCTTGCTATCAGTCCATTGTTGTGTCAATGGGGTGGGGAAGGACTCTCACTGCTTTGTAGTTTGTGTTGTTGGTAGGTGCCTTTGGGTTCAGTCCAACTCATTGAGGCTTACTTGTTCTTCTGACAGTTCATGGTACTGTCAATCTTTTATATCTGCACCAAAATCAAATACATCTATTTATCTTAGGTCTCCATTATTCAATGTCCAACTCTCACATGCACATAGGGCATTTTAAAATATCATGACTTGGATCAGGAACACATCACTTCTCAAATTAGCATCCTTGGTTTTCAATTGTATAAAGGCTTGTACAGTAGATTTACCCAATGTAACTCATCCTATCATTCCTTGACTGTTGCGTCCATGAGCATAGATTGTGTATCCTAATAATATGAATTCCTTGACAACCTCAATCTTTTCTTCAATTATGATGACTTTGGTTGTCTTTAAATTGAGTTGTAATCCATACTGAATGTTGCAATATTTGATCTTCTTCAGAAACTGCTTCATTGCTTCTTCACTTTCAGGAGGCAAGGCTTTTGCATTGCTATATCATAAGTGTTATTAAGTCTTCCTCTGATCCTGATGGAACTTTTTTGTTCATATGTTTTTGTCAGCATACAGACGGAATACTTTGGGTGTGAAGATTCATCCCTGATGCACATCATTCTACATTCTAAACCATGCTTCTTTATTATCTTGGTCTATTTCTACTCCTGCCTTTTGATCCATGATGAACACAGGGAAGTGATCTGAAACTCCCATTATTATTCTAAGGACTATATAGAAATGATATGCTCTACATCTCCACATTTCAATGATGTTTCATAACAATGATACATAAGAAAACATCTTTCTGAAGTTTTCTGCTTATAAGCAAGGTCTATCTGGCATCAACAAGGACATTTTCATTCCACTACCAATTCTGAATCCAGTTCAAACCTTTAGAAGTACTCTATCAATTCACTGCTAAAACCATTGTTAAATATTTCAGTACAATTTAATTATATGTAATACCAAATATATTCTGTTTAGTCATCTTTCTTCAGAATGCGTACAAATATGGATCTCTTCCAGTTAGTTGGTCCAGATCATAATTGGGTGAGTGCTTTCAATGCTTCACCAGCTTATGGAAGCACTTCAACTAATATTCTCTCAATTCTTGGATCTTTGCTTTTAATAATGCTTTGAATAAAGCTTGGACTTCTTCCTTCAGTAACATTGTTTTTTTTATTATATATCAACTGCTATTCTTGGCAGATTTTCTGATTCAAAATTACCAGGCCATTTTAACTCACTAATACCTAGTATTTCAATCCTAATGCAGTCCAGTTCATTACTGACTACTTCTAAAATTTCTAGATTCATATTTCATATATGTGACCGTCATGTGTTTATGTTAATTTCATGACTGAGATGTAGGGATGGAGTCTAGCCTGTTAATCTATAGATAGCCTTTGAGTAGCCAATGAACCTCTATGTGGGCATGGCTTTCTCCTGAGACTTCTGGGAAATCTCATGATATTACTCTTGTGGAGATGAGAAGCTATCTCCCCAGTAGTTGGGAGTAAGTCTCAAAGAAAACGAACTATGGACAAGACAAGATGGTAGTGCCTGAGAAGCTGAAGGAGCCAGAGGAGAAGCCACATGGCCTTACCCTGATGGAACCAGACCTTTGAAGCGGGAGAAGCTACGTGGAGAACCCTCCCAGGGCTCAGTTGCTTCTACCACCACTGGATGATGTTGATGGACCCTGAGCTCTGGAAGCGAGGAGCAATGGGGAGACTCCTGCCAGCACTTACACTCTGCACCCACTGACCTGTGACTTCATGAGTCAGAAGGAAGGAGACTTTATAGACTAATATCGGGCATATGGGCTAATATCGGACTAATGACTTTGAACTGGACTGGCTGGGATGCTTTCTCAATGTTCCATGCCTCTTATATATAAACCCGTTCCTTATATCTATATGTGTGTCTATGTATTTGTTTCTCTAGTCTACCCAGACTAACACAATATATTCAAAATTCTAATTATTAATAGATATTTGCAGTTGCTTCTAATCTTGTTATAATACATCAGCAAATATAAACTTTATCCAACATTTCACAATTATGGCAATAGAAAAATGTCTGCTATTTGAATCTTCTGTTTATTTAATATGCGCATTCAGCAGAAAACAATGCTGAAGGCTTTACTCCATTTACAATACTATTTTTGAACCTATTAAATAAGGCAACTTGTCTTCCGTCATATTTTGACTGCCTTCAGATCAGACAGGCTCATATTCTGCCACTGCTTATCACAGTGTTCCATTGCTATTAATGAGATTTTTAGTATCTGACAATGTTTCACTACTTTTCGCAGGATTTTTCCCTCAAAACCAAAAAGTCTACTTGTTCTGAAATTGTGTTATCTTTAATTCATCAGGGAATATTTAAATCTCATATTTTATATCTTCAAACTATTTCTAACAATGAATTCTTAATTTTTTTTATAAACAGTGACCTGGTCTTAAGGGAAAATTAACAACAACAATGCTTTCAATTTTTAACCCTCTCCAATAGAATATAACTTTGGTCACCAAAGAATAGTACCCCTATCTATGACTTACCAATTATCCCAATATGCAATATTGCACAATAAGAATAATAGTTAAATATCTACTGCTTTGATATTCTGTGCATTTATTGTGTAAATTAGCCCAAATTAATACCAGATACAAGGTGAGAGTAATGAAGGGTCTTATTTTTAAGGTATTGTGTCACAGTGACTGTAACATTGTTCTCAGTCCTTTTGCAGTTATGCAATGAAGAAATTTGGTATTTGTAAAAATATATATTTTATCAGTTATCTAATATATTTTATTAGTTATCTAATATTTTATCAGTTATCTAATATTGCTTTTATCAGTTATCTAATATTTTATCAGTTATCTAATCAGTTATCTAATGACTGTGATATGATTTTATCATTCTACATAGAATTTCTTAAATAGTTTACATTGTTACTCAAATTCATCACTCTCTTGCTTGTCCTAGTATGGTGACTTTGTTACCTTGATGATGGAAACTATGCCACTGCTGTTTCAAGTAACAGGGTTATCCATGGTGGTTAGGTTTTAACTATAATTACAGAATAGGACATACTAGAAATAAGGGCTTTGGCTAATTGGGATTGACTAGAGAAAAAAAGCATAGACATTCATATGTGTGTAAGAGAAAAATTATATCAAGGAGCAATTGATAATTGAAAAGATCCCAGTCTAGTCCCAGTGAAGTCCGTAAGTTCAATATTACCCCATATGTAGATATTAGTCCATAAATTCTTCTTTAGATTCATACACCTAGGCCATGGCACCAAAAGAGGTTACCGACCAGTGAATGGAAAGTCTTGTGACTACAGTGGCAGTGGAAGCATCTCAGTGCTGGTGTGGGCCTCCACGTGAGTGGTAGTCACATGACATGGTGTCAATTTGAGCACTGGGAGGGAAGGGATGCAGTCTCCCAGTCAATCATCATATAGAAAATGAAACCTCTGTGTGGGCATGTCCTTCTTCTGAGAATTCTGGGAAATCTTGGCATTTCCTCTTTGGAGGTGGGAGACAGTTCTCTTTCTGTTTCTTGTGAGATATCTCTAAGAAGAAGCCACAAGGACCTACCCTGATGCACCTCTGGGAACTGGAGGAGCCAAATGATACCCCTGCCAGCACTGAGAGGCTTACAATGCTCCTGGATCCAAAGACTTCCTACCCCCTGGCCTGTGATTGTCCTGTACTTGGCATCATTACATGAGTTTCACGAGTTGGAAGAAGACTTTATAGGTGGATATCAGGTATGGACTAATATTGGACTCATTGATTTGATCTAGACTGGGCTGGAAAGTGTTCTTCATGTACAATTATCCTTATATACGACTTTCTCTTTACACACATAGGGGTTGCTATGGAATCGGTTCTCTAGTCTACCTGAAACCTTGCTCTTCCAACTCAGGCTTTGACTGCATCAGAGTAGCTCCATTTGACTTGTCAATGGGGATATCTTGCAGAGACTGTGTGTGTCCTGCCTCCAGGGAGCTAGTTATCTCCTAAAGCCTCCAAGTGACACCATCAAGCAGCAGCAACTTGAGTGACAGACTAAACTCCACCCCTTCACTCCTAGTAGTCTCAATTAGCACCAGGTTACGTACTACTACAGGGTTTTCTACTTCTGAAACAAGGGATGAATGAAATTCTTATGAATACGGCAGAATATTATGTGATGTTGCACCAGAAAATGTACCCCTCAGTGTAGGAGGCAATCAAATTATGTAACATGGAGAGCTGCCTCCTCAAAATAGAGTTTAACTTAATTATGTGGATGGAGACAATAGTTCAGGACATTCGTCTCTTGATAAGGTATGCCTCAAAGTGAGAAGGAAAGGCTTCAAATATCCATCAACTCAGAATTGATGATGCACAAAATAGGAAACTAAATTTTTAAAGGCACAAATGTCCTAAATCAACTAAAGACATATATGCTATTGATTAATAGCCTGAAGGATATTGGTCTTGGCCATTTTGAATCAGACAACACAGTAGTCTATTATTCTAGGTGAATTTATCATGGATTGTGTCAACTGAACACTCATCAGTAAGTATAGGGGTGGAACACAATTTATAAATCTGGTTGCAGACTGTTGAAACCTCTTTGAAGTTGTGGTTTTTTGTATAAGTGAGAGACCAAGCTGAGTCTAATTATTTTTCACCCTTATCCGTCTACTAGAGCTGAATATTGCATCTGTCTCTAAGAGTTCCTGCTGAATCTCCTGCTGATTTCAGAAGTCATCACCAGACTATAGATGATGTGTTGTTTTGGTGAACTTCCAGCAGCCTGTTACTCCTGCTGAACCCACTGGATATTCTGTTTCCTCTTGATCTGCTTCCAAGCTTTAGGAAAAACCTAACATGAATCAGACTGGAATTTCATAGTTCTACACCTTTATAAAACCATTTCTGGATAAAAATATCTTTCTACATGCAAACACATAGAAGCAATGTTGGGTTTCTTTCCCCAGAAAACACACACGACAAATTGGGAAGAGCAAAGTGGAGAGAAATGATGTGGCAGTCATCAAGAAAAAAAAAGCCAGGGTCTCTCTGTGTGCAAGACTCTCAGTGGTGGCAAAGTATTGATGTATTTAAAAAGGAGACCTAAAATACCTTTATTATTAACGTTTATATAGCAACCTTTTGGGCAAAGTTAAAAATATTGAAGACTTTTATAGCTTTTCCTGTCCGAAATTGATCAAACTGACTAAAATGCATTGATAATTACTGGTAAATAAAACCAAAATTTGAAAATGCAGCAATCTCAGAGCACATCATTGTGCCCATGCTGAACCTGTACATGGATCACAAGGCAATTGTTGGAATAGAACAAAGGGATTCTGTGGGATTTCTTGATTTAAAATCAGGAATGATCATATTCTTTCACTATACTTCTGCAATTTATTTTCTGAGCCACTCAGAAGATGGATTGTGCAAAGAAAAAATTAACACCCAGAAAGTCTTTTTAACAACCTGTGAGTTGAAGATGATATAAGCTTGCTTTCTGAAAGGAAAGAGGACTTGAAATTTGTGCTGGCGAAGTTCACGGATTGCATCATTCAATATAGGCTGGACTCAACATAAAGAAAACAGGAATCCTCAAGATTATTAATATGTACCCTCCTGATAAGTGGAGCTTTGCTTGGAACCATAGACAAAGCTCATGAAAGCTGCAGTCAAGAGCTCAAATTGCACACTGCATTAGAGAAATCTGTGGCAAAAGACCTCTTCAAACTGTGGGCAGGCAAGGACATTGATTTGAGGACTAAGATGCAGCTGACAAAAACAGATGATATTTTAAATCACCTCATATGCATGTGAAAGTTGGACATTAAAGAAGGAAGCTGAAACAAGAACTGATGTGTTTAAATTGTGGTGCTAAAAAATATTGAAAGTACAAAGGACTGCCAAAAGGACAAACAAGTATGTATTTGAAGACAGATGGCCAGAGTGCTCTTTAGAGGCAAGGAAGGCAAAACACCATCTTGCATAGTTTGGACCTACGATTATGTGCTTTGGCCATATAATTAGGAGAGACAAACCACTGGAGAACGTCATGGATGGTATAGTAGGACATCAGTGAAAAAGAGGAAGGCCTTTATTGAAAGGGATTGACAAAGGGGCTGCAACAAAGTGCTCAAGCTTAAGGACTATTGTGAGGATATGGAAGGACCAGGCAGTGTTTCATTCTGTTGAGCCAAATGTCACTTGAATCTGAAACAACTTTGATGCCCCAAACAATAACAATTTATTCACTGAAATTGCTGTCTTTCTCAACCACAAGAACACGGAATACCTCTGTTGACTGGATGGAATGTCAGAATCAAATCGATTAAATATGCAGAAAGAGACAATATGGAAGTTTAATAACATTGATCAGAAAAACAGCAGCAGGCAAAAACTATCAACTGTTCATATGCAAGTTAAATTTGAGACTCAAAAATAAATAAATAAATCCATGAGAGCCATAGTGTGACCATTGATGCATCCCATCTACATCTAGAGAATTTCTAGAAGACAATAACATATTGAACATTAATAAATAAAGAGTAGACTAGTAATGGGATGATACAGAGATGAGGTTTACTGACAGGAGGGACAGGGCAGGAACCCAGAGAGGAAATAGTCAGGCTTGGGGGTGGGGGGCCCGTCTGTTGAGGGGAGAGAAGGGAGGGCTGAACTCTAAGTGAGGGAAAGAGAAACAAAAGATACTATATTAGGGAATTTTAGGTGGGGAGGAACTTACGTGGCCTGCTGCAGGTGGGCATTATTTACATATGACATTTAGAGGTTTCCTGGTAATCAAGACTGTGATCATAGAACACTGGCACACTGCATCCTGGAATTTCAGTGCACAGGGCATAGTCCAGTGGCAGCATCAGTGAGCCCCATATGGAACCACACTGGCTGAAATGGACTCTACCTCAGACATACATGTAGCCTGATGAACCAGAAGTCATAAGGTGTCTTAGGAAGAAGGAGACAACTTTCCTAAGAGTCATGTACTGGAGGATGGTAGACACCCAAGGTCTTGCTATATCAACACCCCGTGTACCATATTAAGATTGTATTATTTTTGAAACGAGAAAATCACTACTAACTTGAGTTGCTTCAACCTCACAACAGTTTCTGGAGCATTTTTCTAGATCAGGAAACAAAATTCCACAGCCAGGCAATTTTCTCTTAAATTGGCCATCACAAAAAAAAGGAGGTTTGAGCATAATTGCTTTTAGGCAAAAATTCACTGTAACTGGAGAGAAAACTTCCCAAGAGATGTCCCTGGGTGCACTACCTGAGAGTGAGTTGCTGGATGCAAGGCTATTGGGGAAAATGGGAACTGTGAAAGCTCTGCCCAGCAGAGCTTCTTCCCACTTTTGTTTTCATTATTTTTTAAATGAATCATTTTATTGGGTACTCATACACCTCCCCTCACGATCTATACATACATCAATTGTATGCAAAATTCATTTGCACATTTGTTGCCATCATCAATCTCAAAACCTCCCCCCTACACTTAGGCCTTCAGCTCCACTTCCCTAGATGTCCTTTCCCCCCTCATGAACCTTTGATAATTTACAAATTGTTACTTCATATCATACACTGTCCAATGTGTCCCTTCACTCACATTCCCAGAGAGGATGTTACATGTAGATCCCTGAAATCGGTTTCCCCTTTCTGCTCCACCATCCCTCCACTCTCCCAGTATCACCACTCCCATCACTCTTCCTGAGGGAATATCTATCCTAAATTCCCCATGTTTCCAACTCGAGTGTACATCCCCTGTCCTAGGCGGACTTGTCTGGTAGAACCAGGAGCTTGATAGTGGGTGGGAGGAAGCATTTGAGAATTAGAGGAAAGATGCATATTTCATTGCTACTATACTGTACTTTAACTGACTCATCTTCTCCTTGCAACCCCTCTGTAAGAGGATGTTGCTTTACCTATTTATGGGCTTTGGGTCACCATTCTGTACTCCCTTCTATTTATAATGATATAATTTTAGTTTTTTGATGGTTGACACTGAATCCCTTCAACACTGCGTGGTCACAGAAGCTGGTGTGCTTCTTCCATGTGGGCTTTGTTGCTTCTGAGCTGGATGGCTGCTTGTTTACTCAAGCCTTTAAGACTCCAGATGCTACATCTTTTGATAGCTGGGAACCATCAGCTTTCTTCATCACCATTGATTATGCACACATTTATCTTCAGTGATCAGGTAGTGAAGGTGAGCATCATGGAATGCCAATTTAATAGAATTAAGTGTTCTTGCATTTAGGAAGTACTTGAGTGGAGGTCTAATGCCCATCTGCTGTTCTACTACTAAGCCTATATGTATAAGTTCATTGATCTATTTCCCCATTGTCACATATAAATATGTGCACTTATGTACATGCCTGAATTTAAACCTCTATAAATGCTTTTCCCCCCAGTTCTTTCCTCTATCTCCTTTTATTTTCCTCTTGTCCCACTATCATACTCAGTCTCCATTGGGTTTCAGTATTTCCTCTTTGTTACATGGTGAAATATTGATTGTTGACAAACTTCATTCTGGACATCTATCAACTTCTTGAGTGGATGAAAATGTCAGCAAAATTCATGCACTTATTCTTCAAGACCAACGACGGACCATTGAAGAGGTGGGGAAGTTATCTGGACTATCTTGGAGCTTGGTGCAGCAAATTTTAAGGGGAGGATTGGGAATGAGAAGGGTTGCTGGATAATTTGTGCCTTGGGGTCTGACTGACCAGGAAAAAGCATCAACTGGAAACATGCTGTACTTTGGAAGAATAGCTCTGAAATGACCCAGACTCTTTTCGAATGTCATTCATTACTGGTGACAACCCATGGGGCTATGCTTATGACCCTGAAAGCAAGCATCAATCAAGTCAGTGGAAGATGCCATCCTCACATAACCCCCCTCCTCCAAAAGCTCATCAAGTGAAATCGAAGAATAAGACTATGCTCATTTTTTTTATGTAAGGGAGATAGTGCATTTAGAGTTCATTCATTCATTCATTCATTCATTTAGAGTTCATTCTACTAGTCAAGCTTTTTATTTAGAGGTTCTTAAAAGATTGAGTAACAGTGTGTGACAAAAAAGGCCTGATCTGTGGCAGGTGGGGCACTGTTTATGTCACCACGACAATGGACAAGCCCACGCAGCCATCTCAATGTTTCAGGTTTGGCCACAAACAGCATGCCTCTCTTGCCCCCATGCACCTGACTCACCTGACCTCACGTTATGGAATGCCACTTCTTTTTGTTTTCATGGATGAAGAGGGATATGGAAGGAGAGTCATTTGTTGACAGAGGGAAAAAAAAGACAAAGGCGGTGGGTCTTGTCCAAGAATGCAATCGCACATTTGGCAAATGTATTAGGTGTAATGGACATTACTTTACAGGTGATAAGTTTGTTTTGTAAAAATTTTTAAATACATTGCTTTGAAAAAAAGATTGCATTATTTTGGCAATCTATTGACAGCCATTCTTTTGTAGTTTGCGTCTGCTTGTGTATGTATATTAGTGTATATCTCAGAGGTATGTCGTCTTTTGGGGTTACCCACTTGAAGCTATGCTATCTGTTTTCCTGTGTTATATTAACTCCCAAGTCACAGCAAAAAAAAACCTTCAAAATAAAATGAAACAACAAAGAACCACTTAGATCCAGGGATAAGTTCTGGGCTTGCACTGGATCCTACCTCTGACTGCAAAACAGTTCTTATATCATGGCCTTGCTTGATACTGGCTTGATCATGGCTTCACGAAGTGGTCACTGAAAATCAGGTGGCTAGAGCAAAATGTAGTGAACAAAGCAGGCAGTGCCTGCCTATCAGAATAGTGTCTGGGGTCTTAAAGACTTGTGCTCAAACAAGCAGCTATTTAGCGAGAAGTCAATTAAGTCCACACCAAAGAGGTATATAAACTCCTGTGATCCAAAGATGAAAAATACAAAATTTGGATATGGTGAAATAAAAGTAGCTGAGCTACAATAATGAGCATCTGATTTATAGATTGTTATGGAGGACAATAGGAGGCCACAACCCATGTGCAGAACACTTAATTGACAAAGCTACTGGCATATTCACTATAGCTGCAGAGAAGAGTCCCAAAGAAGGTTACTATTGGACAGAGACCCTGGTAGTGAGATTATGCTGTATTGAATTTGATACTACATCTGTTTGACCTCCTTATAGATTTCACCTGAATTTGAACTGGGTGCAAGTAGCTCTTAGATGTTCCTAGATGGACATTCCTTCCCTGGCTTTCTGAATGTGCACAGGATCTGTCTACGGCCATACCACTCTGAACACGCCCTATCTCATCTGAATGTCCACAGGTTCTTCTTTTCCCTAGTCGTTATTTGTATTTTGTCTTCGTATTAATATGCTTCATACTAATACTAATATGGTCTTTTATTTATCACTTTAGTCTGATTTGCTTTTTATTGCTTTCTATTGGGTATAATAGAAATGAAACACGGGATTAGTGGAGGCATAATGATGATAACTGACAAATTGAAATGTGCAGAGATAAGAAGCTATAAGACAAATTGGGCATTTTTCCAGTTGAAATAATTGAGAGGAGAATTAAAGCCTCTGTTCCTATTATCAAAGGACCCTGTGGTCAAAATCTTGAACCATTTGGGAAACATCAAATGGAATAAAGTGTGAGGAAACAAAAATTCAGTCAAGCAATAAAAAGGTGTTGCATCAGGAAAAACTGCTGCAAAAGGCCTGTGTGCAAAGGGTCCAGTCGGACTAGGATGCCTCTGCCCCAACTAATGTTATATTCAAATTCTCACAGGATTATGAAAAGTGACCTAAAATAAGCAATATTTAAGTAGAATTATGTCTTTGACTTATAGTATTGTCAATTGTGAGACAAAGATAGGACTTTTCCACAAATTTATACTCCAAAATATTAAGCAAATTATTTACTAGCATTTGGTGTGTAAGTTAAGTTAGATATTCTCCCTGAAGCTTCCAGTTAGCTGAGGCCTTTGTGTGTCTCACAACAGAGCTGACTCCCCTGCTGATAAGATGATGGTTCTCTTCCACTGAAGCCTCTAGGCGGGTTCACATGCTGTTGGTTAGCCACATCCAGGAGTCTGGGGTATGGTCTTATCACATGGGATCCTGATAGCTAGCTCCCTTTCCCGTAACATGTACCTATAGCACAACCCCTTCCTGTGACGTATGTCCTTACCTGTAATTAGGGGCCTTGTATGGCTCCAAAGGGTATATAAAGATTGAACATAAGAAAGAGGCTCCCCCTCCTCCCCTCTCTCTTGCCTCTCTTCAGCCCCCTCAGTGCTGAACTCTCTTGGTCCCTCTCCCTTCTTCCACTCGCTGTGTTTCCACCTGGATGGCCCCATCAGCAGAGGTGAGCATGCTACCATGATGTGATATAGGTCTGATTCTTATGATTTCTCTCTCTCTCATGCTCTCCATAATTTTATCATAATAAATAATAATTATTGTTGTCCAACTGAGCATACTGGACCAGTGATGTATGTATAGGAGGCTGGCCTTCCTCTGAAAGTCAATGATATTGAAATTACCATGGATATTCATAAAAGCAAATAAATCTATCCTGACAGAAAAATAGCCAGAAGTGCTACTTAGTAACAAATATATAGAGATTTCATATAATTTGCTAGGGATACTACCGGGTATTTGGAGAAATAAAGAAGTTAATAAAAATTTTCTTTTAACAAATGAAAACAAATATATCTGCTAATAAAAGAAGCAAAGCAGTACTCAGAGGATAGTTTATAGCAATAAATGGAGCAAGCATGTCCTGGGGAACACAATGGCAGCATATCTGTTGGTAGGAAAAGAGGGGAGACTGACTCCTAGATCTGGCAAAGAAAGTCTGAAAAGACTTTTGAAGACACCGGAGTGAAGTGCCTTTAGGCCATGCACCAGATGCAACATATTTATTAGGGTTCTGATGGCATGTGGGGACCCAGGTCGGTGTCATGATTAGTTAGGACACTGAATCCTGGATCTTCAAGACGCACAGCATTATCAAGAGGCTGCACCAATGGGATTCCATGTAGGAATTCTATTGGGTGGACTGGATTATACCTCCGACATACCTACAACTTGAGGGCATAAGCCATAAAATGCAAGGTGTGTGAGGAAGCAGAAGACAGCTGAACCAATTTTGAATAACTGTTGGTAGGTGGGCAAATAAAGTTTTGCTACATCAATGCCCAATATGCTGTATGAATATATATTTTATTCTGGCAAAGCTGCGATGATCATTCTGATGTATTTTGTTTTTGTTTGCTCATGTTAGGGTATATCTCAGAAGTGCTATGGTGTGGGGGACTGAACTACTGAAGCTGTAAAAGAAGTTTTTTCTGTTTTCCAGTAAATCAAATTCATTATTAATGAACCTATAGGGATAGCATGTAGGACATGGTTGACAAGTAAGAGGTGCAGGGGAGGAGGGGATATCAAGGTACTCAGGAAGAATTAGGATGTTTGGGAACTGATTAGAAAAACATTGGTACAATACTGCTTGACAAGGTTAAATGATGCAATGACACAACATTTGGATTAATTTCCAAGTTAGAATAAAGTGAAACACCAAAAAATCAACCAATCAACTAAACAGGCATAGTTACAGGAATGGTTTAGGGGCTCACACTAAATCCCAGCTCCAATTTAAGAACAATTAGTTCTTATATCATGGCCCTGCTTGATACTTGCCTCCAGGAAGGGAACACAAAGGAGACAGGTGTTATAGCAAAATTCAGTGAAGAAATAAGACTGTCCCTGGCTATCAAGTGCAATGGCATCTGCGATCTCCAAACAAGCAGTCATCTAAGTGAGATGTCAACGAGTCCACAGGAAGAAGCACACCACCATCAGTCACGGAAAGATTGCGAATCTTGTCATCTGACATTGAAGGGAAGGAGTCATATCAGAGTCCAAAGTGTGAGAATCTTGTTTGCAGAAGGATGACGATGGAAGCCCAAGACTCATTGGTGAAAGTATCGAGGAAATAAGCCCCCAGTGAACAACCCCTCTTCACAATCAAGGAATAGGAAGAAGTGGTCACTAAAAGGAATGCGTTGGTTAGCAGAGCTTAGAAGGTGAAAGGCATAAGCCTAACAGGAGCAGTTCATACATGTCAGCTGATTCCCCTTATGAGACATGCGAGAAGATTGATTGGACTGGACTGTGCTTCTACATAGAATTTGTTTTTCTTTGTATGTATTATATTCCACAAGCAGAAGGGAAAATTAAAAATTTACGATGTATATTTAAACTTAAAACTAGAGACAGAGAAGGGTGTCAGTCTCAAAACGCCTCTAACTCCCGTCCTCATCAGATTTGCACCTGGGACTTTGTGACCAAAAAGAAGGAGGAATAAAACTCAAAATAAAATGCATTCTTTTGTGACATACAAGTGGATTTGAAAGAACAAAATAAATGAAATGTGGCTTTTATTCTCTAGATCAGAGCCTGAATAGACTACCTGATATTTTATATACATATAACTTTAATGTTAGCAAAACTTCAACCTTAAAATCATGTAGACACTAATTGTTTATGCAATCCAGTATGTATGCCTTGTTATACAGAACTTACATGAGAGGTATTTGTCTATGAACTGATCCACATTTATTTATTTATCTGTATCTCTGTCAAAGTCCATATCTACCATTTTTGGATATTGTTTATGAGATAATTAAGTTGTGCAAAATATCAAGTGTGATGTGTTTTAGAAACATTGCCTGCCATATAAATTTAATATGTACATACTCACATTAGAATATTGTTCTTATTGCATATTTTGTGTCATTTCATTATAGCATCAGTATATGCAAATCTATTCTGGATGCAAAACATCTTTTCAAGTGATAGATCACGGGGATCATTCAATATGACAGTGCACTAGCATAATGTCATCGCCCCTAAGCTTACCATTTAAATATCAAGCACTTCATGTTCTTTGTATTTCTTGTAAATCTGACATGAAGATTGATGTTATGTCATTGCTATTACAAAGTAGCACATATTTATCTGCTTATTTTTATTACACACTAATGAAGTGTTGTGGTCAAGGAAGCCCTTCTGATTATTCATCTCTAGTAATGGGAGGCCAGATTTCCATTTAGATCTGATACACAGAGGATACCAGGAAATGTAAAATTTATCTAATAACATTTATAGGCAATAATACTTAACAGACATAAGACTACATATTGAACATATATCACAAATGCTTTACAGTGTTGTGAACCAATGAGTTATTTCCAACTTATAGTACACCTCTGGCAGAGGAGGAAAAACTCCATTAGTTTCCCTCGCCTGTTGTATTTATAGGAAGAAAGTGCAAGATTTTTCTTCTGTGGACTCATGTGTCGGTTCTCCTGGCTCACCTTTGGGGAAGCAGCTGAGTATTTAGTCAGGACATGACCAGAGCCCCTTTACTTTCATTATGAAACATATCATAGCAACTTACTTATATTTTAAATACTCATAGCAACCTGATCATCTTAAGAATCTGAGTATCTAAAGGGAGCTGAAGTCCAAGAGCCCTAACATCCAAAAGATAGAGTGTGCTCATTTAATTAAAAATATCTTGGAATAAAAATAATCTTGAATAATTATACTGGCTTATATCCAGAATACTGTAGGTGAGTAGCCACTTCCTTTAGTATGGCTAATTTGATCACAGTCTACAGCATTATGGAAGTAAAAGCAATACTTAAAAATACAATGCCCCTAAAATGTTTTATTAATACTAAGTAATTAATGGTCCCCAGCAGAGGAGCAATTATGATGATGGTGAAGAACCAGGGCTACATTTCAATCTGTTGACGATCTCCACAACAAAAATAATCAGCAAAGCTAAGTACTTCACCAAATTGCCATCTTGAAATCAATATTTATAATTAAAAAATGAAACAGAGGGACATGAGTAAAAACAGCAGCTTCAATAAACAGAAATAATGTTGGCCAAATTCCACTACTTTATACTTTCCCACATCAGACCAGGGCTTAGATTTCAGAGACATTCTTGAGGTTGTTTAATTCTATTATTCCTAAAAATATAGATGTGTTAGAAGTGCACGGATTTCATTTATTGGCAATTTTCTCAACCAGTTCAGCTAATTACCTCCAAAGCACTATTTCTGTTATACATATGCCTTTTATGAAAATGCAAGATGATCAATAACTGGGATCTGAGTATACACACACACATATATATGTATAACATATATGTTATTGATACATATGTTACTGATGCTTACATAATTTAAAGTTAAAGTTACATTTTTCTCTTTCCTTATGAAGTAGCAAATGGAATTTTAATTCTATTTTTCCTTTTATTTCCAGCTCTGTTCCATTTATTATATTTTTGGGGGGTGGGGCTGTCAAATTTAAGCAACACTCTATAGCCTATAGGACTATTATTGTAGCTGTAATTTGAAATAGTTTTCTTTAATACTTGCAGTTATTAAAGTTTCGTTCTGATTTTAAGTGCAGAAAAGCAAAGGTTAATTGGCAAAAATGTGAGCTCTTACATAATTACCAATTTCTAGAATCAACAAAAAAATGCACTAGTAGAATGAGTCTTTCATCTAATCGGGGTTTGTTTAACATTAGTTTTCCAAAAACAAAGAAAATAACAACCTCTCAACACACACATACATGCACATACATACACATGCATGCACATACACATATATGCACACATAAAATTATATAGTTTGACAAAGGTAAAGGCATAGAAATTGTTAAAAGTTGATTCTCAAACTCTTTACACACAGCCATATATTCAAGAAATTTAAATTTTAATAATTATGAAAGACCACATTGTTGGTTATTTCTCTTATAAGGTGATCCAATATATCTGGACAACATAAAAAGAATGGATTTCATTAAATTTCTTTAACAGATAACATTGATAAAGGAAAAGTAGATAATGTTCATCATTTGGATGCTTTAGTGCTTGATGATTAATATCATGAATAATTTGGATCACTTTGGTTAATTGTTCACTGTTTTTCTCATGCGTAAATAGAGGAAGGGACACGACAATCTAAGAGCCAACTAATTAGACCATTGGACATCCCCTCACAGAAGAGTCACAATGAAGGAATGAGCCAGCCAGGATGCAGTATAGCAGAGTAAACACGCAGTAAACACAGAGTAGTCCACTTCTTTAGTGTTTCCTTGCCCCTACTGTCATGACGCCAGTTCTATTTTACAAATCTGGCTAGATATGAGCATGAACATTGGTACAGATATGAATTCTGAACTCACAGAATCCAGGACAATAAACCCCTCGGGAACCAAAAATGACAGTAGCTTACCACAGGGTAGGGGGACTGTTGGGGGAGAAATGGAACCAGTTGCAATGATTGATGTGCAAGCTCCCCTCAGGGGAACAAACAACAGAAGCATGGGAGAAGGAAGACAGCAGAAGGTGTACAATATGAAAATAAAAATAATCTATTAATATTTAAGGGTTATGCAGGGTGGGAAGGTATGAGAGGGAGGGCTAAAAAGAGCTCAAGGACTTGAATAGAAATAAAATATTTTGAAAATGATGATGGCAATATGTGTACAAATTTACTTGATACAATGGATGTATGGATTGTTATAAGACATGTAAGTGCCCCCAGTAAAATGATTAATAAAATAAGAGCAAATGAATATCAGTTTATATCAATATATTCTAACAACTAAACCATTAAATGAAGAATTATTTGCTCATTATGCTTCTTATCTCAATTACTAAACCTTGAGTGAAATAATATATGCTTTGTTTTGAATGTTTAAGAAGATATTAATGTTGAAGTCCTTATTATCCATGGTAATATATTTTATTCATTCTGTACTTTTCATTTACAAAACATGCTGTCTGTCTACTAGTGCTGTGGCAACCCTATAGCTAGAATATCACAAAGGTATGGATAATATGAAGAGATAAGAAATATATGAAAGGAAAGAAGAAAAGAGAACAAAGTATATTCATCAAATGATTGATCAGTTTTATGAAATCAACCATGTGTCTGTCACTATTATAGGTTCTTCAGGAGGAGGCTAGTTATAAAGCTTTGCTAATGAAATATATTCAGTGTTTGATATTGTTTGTATATTAGATATATTTCTATTATGCTCCAACCACAGTAATAAGTTTCACATCAAAACACATTACAAAGGAGCTTTATATGTGTTATGAAATTACAGTCAAAAAGTCAAGAAAATGTAGACATGACCTTTAATCCATGGCCTATATAAAAATGGAGGGGAAAAGATAAATGGATCTTTCACCCATTCATGTGAAGGTGACTCATAGTATGCTATACAGTATTACCCTCCATCTCTTGGATCTTGTTGGGCAAACTTCAAGCACAAATATTAAAACCTGCTTTCTCCACCTGAGACTAATGGCCCTTGCCTATGCTAAACTGTATCTCCTTGTCTAACATCGGATTTAGACATTGAAGAACACAAAGATTTTCCAAGACTGTGGGACTTTGGTACAAGTTTTGTAAATTATGGTACCTTTTGTTGGGTTTAGGAATAGACAAACGTGCATAGAACTATAGATATCTAAAATATATACAACAGGAATGCTCTTTACTGCAGAGGAAAGCAAGGTTTTGGCTTAATTACCTACATACTCAAGTATATACCAACCTGAATATCAGTCGAGGCACCTAAATTTACCACAAAACTTCATTTAAAGGGTGCTGAAAAAATTGACATATAGATGAGTGTATAAGGTAATTTGAATTTGTCTTCATGAAAGGTGATAGAACTGATGAAACAGACATCATTTCAGCATAAGCTAAGGGAAATACTCAAGGAGTTGAAGGGCCACAAAGATGACAATAGTGGGCTCCTACAAAGAGAGGGTCAGTAATATGGGCTAGGATTGAGCAGTTATTCCCTATGCTATGCATCAGCTCACCGTGAGTTGAAATCATGGCCCTTGAACTTCATGGCAACTGACCACAGCTGCTATAGTGATGTTCACTGGTTTGCTGGGATGTGAAGAGACCAATAGAGATACAAGGAGCTCATCCTTTTTGTGATTAGGTTAGGCCAACTGTAAACTAAGAAAATAAAATGGAGGCGGCTGTGAATAGATATGACCAATACATGATAACAATATTTTGTTCTAGTCTATGTCATTGAACAAATCTACTTACATTTTATTTTCCAAAAATACACCTTGGTTTAATAACACATCATTTTAGAAAATGTGGGTACATAAATATATTCTAATTTCAAAAATAATATTTGAACATCAAATAATATATTGGCAAAGTAGATAAAACTGGAAAGAAATATAAATTGGGCATATAAAGAAAACTCTTTGGGTAGGTAAAACAAAAAAAAAATAAAAACAAAAACTGTCACCAAGTCAATACCAACTCACAATACCCAACAGGATAAGACAGACTTCCCTCTGTGGATTTTTGTGAATTACCAGAACATAACTCTTGGGGAACAGCAGGCTTCGCCTTTATCTAGAGGAACTGCTGGTGATTTTGACCTGTGCACAGTGTGGTTTAGGTAGGTCAGGTAAGGCAAAAGCATATAATTCTCCAACTCCATTTGTGTCATCATAAAAATGAGACTACTCTAGACTTCTCCAGTGATCTTTGACTTCTTTTTCATTCAATAAGTTGATAACACATAATGAATCTATTTTCTCAATATAGAGACAAACTCATGGTCATCAAATCCATGCCAACTCAGAGTGATTCTGGGGTAGAACTGTTTCTGTGACGTTCCCGGACTGCAATGTATCATGAGAAACATTATGGAAAGCCCCATCTTTTCCTGTGGGTCAGTTAGTGGCTTCGCATCCTCTATGGCCCCAGGATTCTCTACTTCCTCAATAGAGCTCACAAATTTCCCGGTGGGTTTGGGTTTCCATTTGACTCTTTTCTGTATATTTCCCACTCATAAAAGCATTCTATCAAAAAAGAATGCTCAACATTTATAATATTTCTCTTTGCCTTCTTTTTAAAAAAAATCATTTTATTGGGGCCTCATACAAATCTCATCACAATACATCCATCCATCCATTGTATGCAAAGCATATTTGTATACTTATTGTCATCATCATTCTCAAAACATTTTCTTTCCACTTAAGCCCCATAATCAACTCCACCTATTTCCCTTCCCTCCCCGCTTCCCCTCCACATGAGCCCTCAATAATTTATAAATTATTATTATTTTGTATCATATCCTACATTGTCCGATGTTTCCCTTCACCCACTTCCCTGTTGTCCATACCCCAGGGAGGAGGCCATACATAGATCCTTGTAATCGGTCCCCCCTCCACTACACCTTTCTGCAACCCTCCCGGCCTCACCACTCTCACCTTGGTCCTGAAGGTATCATCTGTCCTGAATTCCCCATGTTTCTGGTTCCTGTCTATCACAGTGTACATCCTCTGGTCTAGTGGGATTTGTAAGGTAGAACTGGTATCAACATAGTTGGGGGGAGGAAGCATTTAAGTACTAGAGAAATGCAGCATATTTCTTCTTTGCTACACTCTACCCTCACTGGCTCACCTCCTCCCCACAATCCATCTGTAAGGGGATGTCGCCACACCTACAGATGAAATTTGGGTCCCCACTCTGTACTCCCCCTCATTTGTAATGACATAATTTTTAGTTTTCTGATGCCTGATCCCTTCAACACCTCGTGGTCAGACAAGCCAGTAGGCTTCTTGCACATGGGGCTTTGATGCTTATGAACTAGATGGCCGCTTGTTTACCTTCAAGCTTTGGAGACCCCAGACGCTATATCTTTTGATAGCCAGGCATGATCAGCTTTCTTTACAACATTTGCTTATGCACACAGTTGTCTTCAGTGATCATATCAGGAAGGTGGGCAAGCAATGATATATATTTTAGTTCTTTGAAGCCCGGTAAATGAGCCATTTGTCACCTCGTGGTCACCCAGGCTGGTGTGCTTCTTCTATGTGGGCTTTGTTGCTTCTGAGCTAGATGGCCACTAGTTTATGTTCAAGCTTTTAATCCCCCAGATTGGTGAAGTGGCACATCCTGGCACTCTCTCAGAAACTCCATGCTCTGCTGCAACTGCTGCTCTGCTGCACACACCCTTAGTGTTTTGTTTTGGGTGGTTTTATTTTCTTTTCACCTGTGTATAATACTCATTTGGTAATATATCACTCAAACAAATTTTTGATTTTCAAAAAATGCCAGTGATGTGTCTTGAAAAGGAGTTTCATCTATCAATGATAGCATCTGAAGGGGTTAGGAGCACTTCTTCAGTAACCATCCCTTGACAGTTTAAGAATAAGTCATTGATCACATCCTGAGGAATTGTGCCTTTTTGAGGAAAAACAAAGAGATGCTTATGGGATTTCCATTCCTAGTTTTAGGTATTTTCTTAACCAAATAGAGCCTGAAGCCAAAATGCCTTTTGAAGTCTATTACCTCTTGGTGTTTGTATATTTTCCTGTCCTTGTTATCTTGTCTTTTGTAAGGAAGTAATTTATTTCAAATAGTTCATGCTTCTTCTTAAGTTAGCTATTGCTCAAACCAATCTCAACTAAGAGCAGCATCTTTTCTAGAGTGGAAGAGGAAAAAAGTCTCAGAAAGAATAAACAGGGCAAGTGAGCTGAGTCTTCACGGTCACCTTGTCATTCATTATGTATGTTGCATGACAGACCCTGGAGAAGATTTGGGGAAGTAATCCAACAAGCAAATAGCCCTTACCTTTCATCAATGATGATTCCTGTGGGAACGTACATATGTACAGAGCATATAGAATACACAGGTACAGAAAAAGGAAGCAGTCATTAAAAAACGTTATTGCCTTCCCTTTTTCTGCTTTGAGTTGCTCTTCTAATTAATCTAAAGGAGTCTCTCTGCACCCTCACACATGTACACACACAGGGATTTCAAAAAGATTCATGGAGGCTTATATTAACTTTCAATTACGTTCTTATTAACATTTTCAATCACCCTCCTGCATGTGTTTAATGTATATATTAAGCACAGTCATAGTCATGATGATTAAATGTATTTATTTTTCATTTTGGGAAAATAATTAAAGGTTTATTTTATGGTTTTGAACTGTCTTAGTTTATATCATAATAATGAGTCATATTCTGTTATTTCATTAAGGAATTTGATAATATTTATCCAACTGCCCAGAAATATCACCTTGAAACTACTTGTGACATTTGATTAGAAGGATATTTAGGACAAAAACTATTTGACAAACATACAGCATCTTGAAAATGTCCCACTATTTTGTCAGCTGTGCTTACTAAGACACCCAAACAGATCTGGAAAAGTGTTAAGGCAGAGTCCTAGAGGAAAGAAATGTGACCTCTGTGTTAGAGACTGAAATCTCATTTACTCTTTAGTCACTTCCTCGCTTAAATCCTCATAACTATTAGATTCTACTTTGAATTTTCATTGACACCACATGTTCTTATTAGTGGAAGGCATGTTAAATCAGGGAGTAATTCAGTTTTGTTTTGAAATATGAATTTTCATAGAAATATATCGACTTTGAACTCCACATGCAGGATTATGTGGAGCACTGAGGCCCTTCTAAACACTGGGGAAGGATTATGTGTGACACACTCTTTCCCATGGATTTTAGGGGAAGGGTTTCAATTTTCTCAGGACCCTTAGTTCACACTACCTTTTACATCCTTGGCTGTGCATACAACCTAGGGTTCCCCCAAATTTACTATTTTATATGAACATGGAATAATTGTGAGAAGAGTAAATCTGACAAATTATCATCTGCAAGTAAAAAAAAAAATCCAAAAGAACCGAAAGTTTGAAAAGACATGCCACCAGGATGCATCCTCATCCCACATAAAACCCCCAGGGGGAAAACTAAAAGTACTCTTTGGCATAGGCCTCGTCATTCCATTTTAGGTCATTGCCCAGGTTCTCTCCAGATGGCAGACTGTCTTGCACTGTCAGCAGAAAAACAACTGTCCCATAAGAGGTTGGTATTACTTATTCCAAGGGTCATGAAAAGGATAATATGACAAAAGATAGCATACAAGATCAAATAGACAGCATGCATCAAATTCATCATAGCTAGCAATTTAGTACAATAAAACACTTGGAAGCAATGAAGGATTGGATTTGGTTACATAATCATCAGATGCAGGCACCCTGATCTCAAACAGTTCTGTTGTCTTCCCCCTAGGGAGAAGGATAATGGTATTGAATAGCCACGGTTTTTCATAGCTAGTGTGTGAGTTTTGAAATAACTCAAGTCCTGCCTCTAGAGTTCCACATATGCACTTTTAGTTGCCCTTTGTAGTCAAATTTTCAGGGCTGACATAAATTATTTATACTACTGAGATAGTGGGCCAAATATAGTCTGTCTTAAGTTATGACATTCTGACCTGAAGGAGATGAAATTTTAAACAAGGTGATACTTTTTTTTTTACTCCAGTGATACTTCTATTTAAATAATTATACAAGGGGAAAATCACATTAATTTCATGAAGTGTCATATACTTAATAATGTGAAATATGTATCATAACATTTAACCTGTCATGAAAATGAAACTTAAGCAACAAATTGAAGGAAAATATTTATCTTCAGAAAGTATAGAAAATATCTAACTATATACCAGAAAACAAAGCAAAAAAGAAAAGTCTTGACAAATCAATAAGAATGTAAAGAACACATTAAAAGCTATCATAAATATAACAGTGTATAAAACATATGTAAAAAATACTTGAACAAATGTTCCACGTGATTAGTTATAAAAAAATAAAAATTCAAACCATGATGAGATATCACAATGCCATAATACTATTATTAAACACTCCATAATAAATGCTATTATTAAGTATTATAAACCTGTTGGTATAAATTATTATAAAATATTAAATAGATAAACCTAAAAGGTCTGTTTTTGAAACCATAATCTATTAGAACTATAAAAAAGATTTGGCAGCTACTTATACATTTTACCATATTTTTATCATATAGCTAGCATTACCTCCTATTCATTTATCTAAGAATAATGAGAAACTGGATCACGGAAGGGCTAACATTCATTTTTATATAAATTCAATTCACAATTGCATGTTTTGTAGACAATACTTATGGCTACAAAGTATCTTATATTTGTGTAAAAGACACCAGCAAAAAAAAGCATACATCTTATAGTATTTAATATATATAAAATTCTAGAAGAGGATATAAACAATCACTATAGAAATCACCTCAACACTTATATGGGATGAAGGGAGTGATGGCTGGCTTGTGAATTTAGCACAAAAGAGTTGAAGGAATGAATGACCTTTATCAAAATGTCCTATACCTTAACTGAGAAGATAGTCAGACAGCTTAATACATCTGGCAAAATGTATTCAATAATACATTTAGAACAGTTGAATTATATATATAGAGAGAGAGACAAAATTGCTTTAACATTAAAAGAATGTAATGACAATATTTCTAAACTGCAAGAAAATTTAATATGCAGCCATGGATTTGGGCTGTAGTTTTTGTACACATCAAAATAAGCAAGATTCCACATTCTTCACATATGAACCCACTTCTCTGATTATTTGAATGAATATATTGAGAGGATACAAAGTTGTGGTGCACCCTTCCTGGTTTTAAGTCAGTCAGGACGCACCCTGTAACCCATGGCCGTCTACAAAGTGGATACTCAAAATTTAAACTCCAATCCAATCCTCTGCTTCAGCTTTGGATTACATTACTATCTACAACCCCCAGAACACACAGGTAAGTGCGCTTAGTTATGCATGCTTTTATTCTTTACATGTACTGTTTTTCTCTCTTCATACTTTGTGAGAAGTGAGTCTATAATCTGACCAAAGTATAAGGACAGAAGGATTAAACTTGACAGACTGAAAGGAAAGTTAAGAATTTGAGGAACTGGATTAAAATGTCTTGGTAATTAAATTGCTTGTTAGTTACTTAAAACAGTATAAATATCCATTCTTGTTAAGCTTGACCTACTGACGGTAGAATTGCCTATAATAGTTTCTATTATACTGCATAATGGTTACTTTCTATTTTCTTTATTTCTTGATGCATTGTTTAGAGTGTTCCTCATTTATTTATTTATTTCATCAGTTATATTAGTATGCTTTCATGGATAAACTATTTTGTTCTTTGTTTATAAAGTAAGATTTCTTTCTACACGTTTTCCAAACTCTTACCATTGGGCAAAGGAACTCTATTGGCACAATGATCAAGCACTCAGCTTCTAACCTAAGGTCACCAGTTCAAATCCCTAACCCATTCCATAGGAAAAAGAGATGTCAGTCTGCTTCTG